>JANIJI010000006.1:12402500-12412500 GCA_024500535.1 Leptonema lineaticorne | reverse complement strand
AAATGCATCGTTTTAATTAAAAAAATATATATGACAGAGTGCCGCTTTAATTACTCTTTTTTATTGTTCATAAGAAATTACCTCCCTTTTTAGTCATATATAAAGAAGACTTACAGTATAATATATATATATATATATATATATATATATATATATATATATATATATATATATATATATAATAGTAATTTATATGCATACAAGTCATACTATATATGCGACATTTCTCGGGATAAACGATAAAAATCGATTACGAGGGCGGTTCAATTGCGTTATTTAATTACAGGTTACGCGAAAAATACAATTATGACGAATATGGCGATTAATTAAACCGAGTCCGTTATCGTTTTAAATTAATTAACGGTAATGCGAAGTGACTCCGCTTCCGACCAGATAAAGTCTAAATGAAAATATTCTTCTTTATCGGGATTCTGTAACGCGATGGCGAAAGTCGCTCGACCGGTGAGCGATAATGATAATGATGATGATAATGACGATTAACACGAGTGAGACATTGATGTTAAAGTAAACACGCTTTATATAATATCTGCGGTGTTACTTTTAAACATTTTAAATATATATGGTTATAAATCAATCGTCTACAGTGCTCAGAATATATAATATATAAATTTTAGATTCATATTATGAATTAAAAATTATGTATTTATTTAGTCATACAACTATATTTATATTTTTTATATATATTAAAAACCATTGTAATGAGACATGTGAAATGGAAACTATGACGCCCCATTGATTGCAGTGTCACATTTTTTTTCTTTTTACTTCGAAATCGTCAACGTCTCAATATCGATTGCGATCTGGCGGAATGACTGGACTTTTTCATGCAAAATCGATTTGAAAATGTCCATCATGAATATTGAAAAAAAAATCAATTTGTAATCAATACGAAATAAAGCGATGTCGATGAAAAAAAAATGGCCGCATTTCAAATCAATTACAATGTAATGTAGATTTTCAAAAACCGCCGCCTGTGCGGTTGCTATATGATACACATATTACTGTGATCAAAAAGTAAAGTGAAATTGTTATTTAAAACTCTCAGGCAATTAGGAAGACAGATAAACTGTATTTTTTTCTAGATTGGTAGGACTGTTTATAACATTTGCCAAGAGTCATGCATCATGTCATACTGTATTGGTTTTTCGATTCGTATCGTTCCGCAACCACCGTATTCGCCTGATTTGGCCCCGTGCGACTTCTGGCTATTAAGCAAACTCAAAAGGTCAATGCGGAGACGCCGTTTTGACACGATTGAGGAAATGAAAACCGAATCGAAGAAGGTCTTGAAGGCTATACCGGAAATAGACTATTCCGACTGTTTCGAGGATTGGAAAAAACATTGGCAAAAAGTGCGTTTTATCGGACGAGGATTACTTTGAAACGAATGAAATTGATCTGGAAGAATAAATAAAAAAAAATACAATTCATAAATAAATTCACCTTTCTTTTTGATCACAGTGTTATATTTTTCAAAAGTCGGCAACGAGCAAGGTTTATCTATGAGTTCATTAAAAAAATATAAAAATCGTAACTTCTTTATAAGTGTGGTCATCATTGTCGTTTTTAAGATTGATTTTCATCATGATACATATTAGTTTTCGCATTTGCAACAATGTATATATATATATATATATATATATATATATATATATATATATATATATATATATATATATATATATATATATATAGTAAATATCATTATAATGTTGTATGGAACGTCTTAATGCGGCGAAACTCAACCAGTCTATAAAAATTAATGTATAAAATGGCGCAATGCATTTATAGATAAATATGGCGAATGTCGATCGTGAAAACTTGCATTTGAGAAATCGTGACAGTCGTGAAGAACATCTTCAAGATGATGAACGATTGTTAAGTGGAAAATTCGCTAATTGTTTTGGCATTTAACGTCCATCTCTAGAAAGTTGCGTTTCAATTTTGTCTTACATACTTGCAATAAAGCCGCATCCATATCACACATAATTAAATAGTACCTAAATTATGATACAAAATCAATATTAAAAATTATATTGCAATATAAAAAAAAAACAAAACACGTGTTTCAATTACTTTCAATATACTATTTGTTAAAGCTTAAAATATATTAAGTAATTATCGTTTAATAATTATTTACGTTGTTATTATAATGAATGAATGTAAATAGTGTAGTAGTTATATTTTCTAACAATGGTTAAAATCCCTAAGGCATATGTAATTATTAACGTAGACAACTTATTCTGTTACAATATTCAAAAAATAATTATATTTATATCAAAAATATGCAGACAAATGGTAAGACAAAGTAGATAAATAATGAAACATATTATGTTTATTTTTTTTTCGAAAAACGTTTAATTATTCACGTTCATTACGTTTATTTGACTGATTGGTTATTTAACATGCTTTGTATGTAAATAAAATATAAATATCATATTGTGAATGGTAAAAAATAATATATTAAACATATTTACTTATTAATTCGATATGTAAAATCTGCATGCATAAAATAAAAAAGAATTTTACTAAAATATGTAATTGATAAAAAATAATTTGTTTTTTATTTTAATATTAAGAAAAAAAATCCACTAGTTTGATATAGTTATTATAATATTCACATTTATTGATAATTATTCATATTATTGATATTATAAACAATTTATTGATAATTATTCAAAACGTACATAATTTTTAGAACATCTGCGCAATTATCGTACGATCGGCGAAAATTTCTCACAATTATAATTATAATCGAAATTACACAGCGTCGAGTAAAAATTAAAAAAATATTTTTTTTCTAAATATCTCAATTATCTGAACGTCGCTTAATCGTATTTAGTATTCGCATTTCTAATTAACGAATATATATATATATATATATATATAAAACTATAGACGATCAAGATATTCGATAACCGAGTTTTGATTGATGTGTCAACGTCGATTAACAATAATACATTATTAAAAAAAATAATATATGCACGCACACACATAAAAATGAGCTAAGTCAATATATAATAGTGTATGTTGACTGTGAAAAAAAAAATATCAATGATATTAAATATTTAATTACGATGGCGCAATTTCATTATCATATCGAATACATAAAAGCTCGGCGGTGGCTGATTTTTTTTTTCTGTTTATTTATTCGCTCGTTCACTTTTACCAGTTAGTTATTTAAATTGAATATAATATTGCGCTTTTTTTTTCTTCTGTCATATATTATTATTTCGTTCTCAGGGGTTACCAACGTTGATAATTTTGATGTAAGAAAATCAATTTGTGTGCTCGTCGTTCCGTATAAAAAGACCACACATTGCGATCTCTTGTACAAATCCGTCGTAAAGTGATTAATAATCTATTAAAGAAATGATGACCATCAATAAATAACTCTTACCAGTGTCCAGTCGTTTTTTTTTTATGTGGCTTTTCATATATATATACATGTTACTGTGAAAGCTTGTAATAAAAATATATGTTTTTATTTCGGTTTGTTTTATATATGTATTTTTTTTTAAAGTTGTTTGTATTTTGATATTGCTTTCATATTTTTATTTATTCAATAAAAAAATTAAGGAATATGTGTTAAATAATCGATAGTGTTATTTTAAATAACGATTATTTGATGGAATTATAAATATAATTATAACAATTTCATTTTTTTTTACTAAGATATTATTTATGAAAAATAAATTTATGATTATTATATACATTCACTAAATATAAATTTCGATAAATTAACAGTAACATATATATAGATTTAATTTTATTTGCTATATAACAGTTTATTATAGCTTCTTCGCTAAGTCGAATAAAGATATATGTATATTATTATTATTTTTTTATTTGCTATTTTTGGTAAAAACTTATAAAGCTATATTAGTTTAATAGACTATCGTGATATTTAAAGAATTTTTAATAAAATTTAGAACAAAAATAAATGGCAAACATTACTTTTTATAGTAAATATAAATGTGTATTATCTAATTATACAATATAAAAATATTTCATGAATTCTTAAATATGTGGTTAATTTTTTCAATTTTAATTTATAATATAAATTTGATTTGAGAAACGTCGAAAGAGTGAATGATTTAAAAAAATATCTATATATTTATAAATCGCTTTATATCTATAAACGCTCATCGAATTTCCTCAATTCTCTCTCATATTTCAATCGCCATTTTTATTCTTTGTCTTTTCATTTTTTTTTCTATTTTAGGAATTTTACACCAGAAATAAAATTGCATAATTTTAATATTATTATTAATATTATATAATAGCACGTGTGTGGTCCGTCTTTAATTTATAGTGCAAAATTTTCAAAATTATTACGCAATTTTTTTCCTCTTAATTGCTGTCTATTTTTATTAAGCCGACCTCACACCATAATACCATAATAAGCAACATTATATTTTTTAAATATATATATATATATATATATATATATATATATATATATATGTGTGTGTAATAGTGTGGATGAGTCTTATAAATTCTATCGTCGTCTTAATTACGTCCAATTATGATCGGCGGAATATTCGAACGTTATGCGAATAGATATATATGTTGTTTTTTTTTTTGTCAAATACCATAATGCCGCTCACGTTAATAAAATAGTTAATATTAATTATCCAAAATTATCTAATAATAATCCCCATCGGATGTTTGTAAATTTTATTTCAATTTATTCATCGGTTATATAGTAAAAAAAATGTGATGTCTTTATGTGATATTCCAAGAATTCGTATATCAGATTGCTGCAACATTCCTATTTTGAATTGTTGTCATAAAATCTAACATAAATAATCGAGTGATTTTTTTTAAATCATTTTCAATGTACAATGCATATAATGATATCATTATTTTATGGTAATATATATAAATTAATTTTTAGTTAAAATAAAATATACAAAAAAAAAATAAAAAAATATTCACCAAAGTATAATAGTTCATTGAAAAGATTTTTTTTAGATATAAAGCTCATAAAATACGAATCCTTATTTTTTTTTAATTATTTTTTTTTAATATGTAGAAACGTTTCCATAAATGTTCAATAGTATTTCTAATATTATTTTCATTTCAAAATATTACTCGACAAGTAAACTTGAATTTAGAAAGCTCATTTAATTATTGATTTAATAATTGAAAAAAATTGTTTATCTAAAATTACTAATTTAATTATTTATATTATACACATGTACAGATTAGAATAATTTTTAATTGTTTTTTTTTACATTCTATTTATAAAACATCAATATTTTATAAGTGATAGTAAAAAATAGAAATTATGAACAAACGATATTTTGCACCATCAAAGAAATGTATGAATGTATATTAACTACATTAAATATATAGTAGATATTTTTTTACATAATAATTTTATTTATACCTATATATTATAATGAAGTAGCAAAACTTTTCAAAATAGCAATATTAATAAATTAATCATACTTTCTATAAATGCAACTTCAATCATTCATACAAATGTTCGAACATCACTTTTATCGAAAGAAAATCATTCGAGCTTTTTGTCCATATGTGTGTGCGTGTGTATTTTTGTATATATTTGTGCTCATTGACGTGTAAAAAAGTAATAGAGGTTACACAGTGAAGTATATAATAGTGGTTTTGTAGTGTATATAGTGTAATGTAGTGTATATCGCACGGAAGTACTAAGTTAGGGGACCACCCATGGTGTATATGCCGCCCCTGACTTACAAACAACATTGATTAAATTCATTATTTATAACACACAGGGGCGAACTGGGCAATATTACCTAACTGCGTCTCTATAAACAGTGCTATATTCGTCACGGCAGACCGTCGTTTTTCGGTCACTATTGTAAATAAAACTAATCGTATGCACAATGAAAGTAGTTGGATGTTAATGACGAATTACGAGAGAAAAAAAAATATTTTCATTATAATATCCAGTGTAAAATATAGAAGGGATGTTTGATGTGAACGTCTTAAAAAATAGACATGTTTAGATATGTTTATAATATTAGTTTAGACATAGTTATATATATAATATTTTCAAAATCAGAAGACTATTATAATTTTTATCCACTGCCAATATAAATCAAAATTGACTATAAGAGTTAGATTAATTAATAAAATTATATATTATTAAATCGGAATTATCTGTAAAAGTATATGAAAAATTTTGATTTTTAAAAATGTCAGGAAACTTTCTATAATCTTGTTTTTAATTCTTCATCCTTATTTCAAATAATAATTCTAATTTTCCAATTCAACTCCATACAGAAATACAAAATAAAACATTATTTTTATATTGAAAAGAACTTTCATATCAATCAGAACTGTGAGCGAATTGATATAAAATATTTTAATATATTGTATTTATTTTCTAATATTTAAAAATATTTTTAGAATCAATAACAACACATATTTACATTACATATAAATTTAAAATTATATTTTAATTTTATAGCCAATAGAAAATCATACATGATTTATAATTTCATTAGAAATATAATAGATAAAACGAGTTTTAAATATTATTTTCATATAATTCCCCTTCTATATATGATTCGATTTGCACAAATTATTTATTACATCGACTTTATTTATTATGAGGACAAATAAAAATTGTTATATATATATTTTTTGAATATGGAACATTCACGTTTCGATTTAATATTATTATAATTAATTCTACGATTATGTTATAATATTATCGGTTACGTCATATATAAATAAATTAAATTAATTAATTCAAATACGATATTTAGAACATTCGAGATGATGACACTGATATAGCCTAGTATAATTATAATAATGTGTCAGCTGTATAATAGATATAAAACAATAATTAGCATTCGCATTAATTAGAATATTTATCAATATTTTACGAACAATTAACCGATTGTATTTTTTTGTTGTTGTTTACTTGTCAAGTGGTTTAAAATATAATGTTTATAAAACATAACATAGATAAATACGTATGTCATTTTTTTCAATGTTTTATCATTGAAAATGTATATTTTTTATATAATTTATAAGACTTCTATTTGAGTTTACGTTCGATAATATTAGATAAGTCGTTATATAATAAAAAAATAATAATTTTCATAATACAGCGATTCTCAAAGGTATGTTTCGTGAATAATTTGAATATACATATATGTATTAATTATATTTTATTTTATTACCGGAAGAAACGTGAATGACGAACCGTTTTCTTCATAAAAAAAAAAATGACGAAAGTAGAGGACTAGCCTATACATAGATTTATATGTTTATTCGAATGCGGACCAGACGTGTTCGTAGCAATCGATTAACGTTCGATACCTTTTTGTTAATACAAATATTTAGACAAAACTCTCATCAATAAACACGTTACGTGTGCCCCCCTTTTTTTCCACTATTATATATATATATATATATATATATATATATATATATATATATATATATATATATATATATATATATAAATGATTTTAGGCGTTTTTTTTCTCTTCGTTTCGCTTTTCCGAAACGTGTAATTTTCTACGCGATCGTCGAAACGCCTCCGTTTTAATTTTTAACGCCGAAAAAATAAAAATTAATAACAAAATAATAACGATGGCGACCGAAATGTCAGCAATTAAAAGCGAAGCTCTTTATCAGGGATTTTCAATCGATTTCTACAATTAAAAAAATAATAATTCTTAATCGAAATCTAACATTTAAAATTAAAAAAAAAAAAAGTTTAATACCTCGCTAGTTAACGATGCGTTTATCTCAAACACTTGTTATTACTGTTTCGTGTTTTTTTTTTCTTTTACATATATCCATATTAAATTTTTAAAATTTAAAAGAAACACGTAAAATATATGAAAAAAAACGATTTGAGAAAGATTAATGAAAAAATAAAAAATGATTATGTGATAAATAAACGTATAAGGAAGTGTATAAATAATAAATTATTATAGTTTCCGTACATTGCGGATTTCAACTTATAATGGGCGATTATCGAATGTAACACCCGCGATAAGTGAGGGATTTTTATTGTCTTAACAAAAAACGTGTATTTTTAACAAATTCCTTCACACTTTTTTTTATTTCTACACTTTCACACATATATGTATGAACTTCAATATTTATAATACTCTTTTTATTCATATATATTCTACAATGTTGATTCTAAAAAAATCAATTGTTCATTTAGAACTGAATTTGAATATTTAAAATACTTAAATATGTATATTAGTCCAATGATCAAACATTTTACTCGATATATTTAATTCGCTTAGTCGATTTTGTAATTTTATAAGACTTGGAATATCTATAATCTGAATAGTTAAAATTGACAATCACTGCACTAACGTGTCATGAAACGTTTATAACAACTTACTTGTTTTTTTTTTTTTTTTTTTTGAGAAAAAGACATATATGAAAATAATAAAAAAAATCATATATAATATAAATATAAGTACCGAAAAATATAACTCTCAAAAAAAAATAGTGAGAAAAAAATAGTTAAAAGATCTTTTCGTGTCAAATTACTCGAGCTCGACACCGTAACATAGGCATTGTCCACCGGTAAATCGCGATGTCGGATTAACGGGGGCTCACACTCTATTTCGTTTTTGTCTTACCGAGTATTATCTTTTGTGTTGTATTTTTTTTCTCTATATCTCTCTCTCTCTCTCTCTGTCTCTCTTTTATAAACCGGTCGACGAACTTTCGACGCATTAAAACAGTCGTCCTTACTATATTCTAGTAGCCTCATAGAAAATTGTCTATAATGGAAATGAAGAAAAAAAAACAACACCTGTCCATTCATAGACACTTCAAGGGCTAAAGGTCTAACATAAATGGAAAATATTGTACAACATTAAAAATAATATATATATATATATATATATATATATATATATATATATATATATATATATATCATAGTTACATATGTAATATATAATAAAATGAAAAATTACTAATTATTAGAATATTAAAATTTTTAATTAACATTATAAATAAAAATCTCAATATAGAAAAAAAAAGTATTTTTGTGTAAGTGTGTATTTTTATGTATATATGTGTTGATTTTCAGGAGAAATAACGGGAAGCTTCTCCGGTATTTTTACCAAGAAAGATATAAAATAAATAGTTACAGCTAGGTTGTTTATTAGCTGTAACTATTATGTTAAAGTAAAAGATATAAAACTAAAAAAAATATATATATCTAAATTTATTAACACACAAACACGACAGTAATATATATATATATATATATATATATATATATATATATATATATATATATTATTGTATTAAATATCTAAAATTTAATAATATTATATTAATATTTTTTTATTTCTTATTCATATTAAAAAAAATCTAGTTGTGCTGCGTTTTCTATATTATAATATAACATTTTATTAATTTTACTGTGCAAGTATTGCACACAATCGGTCCACTTGTATGCACTATGATTAATCATCGAATTTCATAAAAACAATTTATTTTTTATAATGCCGAGTCATCAGTTTTACGTTCAACCATAATATATCATTCATTTCTGAAAAATATTACACATTGCCATAATATTTTTTCTATTAAAAATAGATATAAAATAAAAAAAAAACTTTCATATACAAAACTGTAATATATACAAACTTTTTTGTACGAATTAATGAATTTTTATAATTAATTATAATATTAATTAAATATTATTTATAATAACACGGTTTCAAATATTCGCATTCCGTGTGTTTTATATACATATAAAGAGTCAAAATACAATATAATAAAAGTCGTGCCATTTTGTCGCCATTTTAGGTGTTAAGAAGAAAAAAATGTATAACGAATAAAACGAACCCGTTCCGTTTTAAGCGCGCTTTCAACGCCCGTTTTAAAAATGCGTCGCAAAAAAGTTATTCGTCGCATTTTCACTCATTTTTTTATGTTAATTTTTTCGACATGTTTGCATAAATGCGAACCGAACGTCGTTAACGTGACA
>JANIJI010000006.1:12102500-12397500 GCA_024500535.1 Leptonema lineaticorne | reverse complement strand
ACGGCACGTCATCTTTTTATTACGATATCATCGTACGAATTTTTTGGCATATCGACTAAGTAACATATTATTTATGCATTGATAAAACAGACGATTTCTTGTATACGTAATTTATATATGATATTCTAATTTTACAGTGAAAAAATATTTATTTCATGTATATATATATATATATATATATATATATATATATATATATATATATATATATATATATATATATATTTCTCGGTCACAAATTTTAACATATTCACTGACTAATATATATTATTTATGCTGAAATTTTTTTGATTTATTGTATTTTTAATTTATATATAAAATATTCTAATATTACTATAAAATATTTATTTTATGTATCTAGATTTATTAATAAATTTATATTCGAATTTTTCCATTGTCATATTAAATTTAGATCTTTAGATACAAATATAATAATAATATTTTTTTTCATTATGAAAGTGAAAAATATTCGTCAAATTACTGTGATAATTTATTTTTAAATATAATAGAATATGTAGCTTTAATATACAAATTTTGAACAGAAATCATGGTACTGCTGTATATTTGTATCAATTTAAAGATTGAATACTTTTATAATAAAAAAAAATATTAATATTATTGTTGTTCATGATTTTTTATGTTAGAATCTTATTTTTTGTGTATTATAATTTGCTACGAATTAAAATTTTGAAAGTTTAATATATGATTTCAGATTACTCGGTTGATTTTCGTATTATTTTTTTTTCTGAAAATTTTATAAATTATTTTTTTTCTTAATTTTCTAAAAATTAGTTTTAATTTTCTTAATTTTACTATTCCTTTCAAAAGTTTTACATATTTATTATAATACTTTTTTTTTTAAATCCGCTATAAAATTTCATTAATAATTATAGGAAAGAACAAGACGTCAGTAATTATACATCAAGATATATAAAAATTAAAAAGTAACAAACTATTTATTTGTATTTAGAATGATAAAATTTAATGCTTATACACATATATAATATGTAAACGAAATATCATAATCGTTAAATGATAACTTAAACCGCAATCGCTCCGTTTATTAATTGAACGTTTATTCATATTAAATCAACTTTCAATAAATTTTATCAATATAATAATATGTCACGTTTTTCATACGAACGTCTATTTTTATTTGCACCGTCAATAAGCATAATATATAACGTTAAATTATAGCTTTAGCATAAAATGGCCGCAACGAGCACTTCAATTCGATCGTATTATTTTCCGCGAACTGTTATATATCGACAGCCTGCAATTTATATAATATATATATATATATATATATATATATATATATATATATATATATATATATATATATATATATATAATATAATGCAATGAATATTATAAAATCGGAAGTGTTATGAACGAGTTTACCTACAATGACATCATCGTATTATGGAGTCGTGTCAATCGAATGCAAAATAACGACCCCATATTATCGATATATATATATAATATATAAAATTATATTACAATTGATTCTAGAGTACTTTCATTGTGAACGCGACTAAATTGAATTATTGTATTATGAATCATGACCTAATATTTTATCAAATTTGAAGGCGGTGTGTTTTTTTTTTCATCTGTTATATGAAAACTTTTTATATAGGTTCAATAATTGGCAAATTATTCAAACAACACATTATTGTTATTACGATATTAAATAAATAATGTAGATTTGATTTAATAATGATTTCATGATTAAATTGACGGTCGATCAGTTAAACGGACCGCTTAACTATCATTTCTTATTTTATTATAAATACTTTTGTAATCTTTTATTAAATGTCAAATATAAAGTATTTTTGTTTTATCTTCGTTCAAATTTAAAGCTTGAAATTTGTTTTTTTAAGTGAAAGTAAATTAAAAAAAAATACTTTATAAGAGCATTTTATTGTTGTAAAAATGTTTTAAAGTCGCATTCCGAGTGTCTTTTGGGACTTCTTATCATTCAAACGATTTTTTGTTTATATTCTGAATAATTTTAATAAATTAAAAAAAAAAAATAAACACTGAAATTTCAAATATCTTTAAAGACGTAACTAGTCAAGTAAATTTTAATATATATATATATATATATATATATATATATATATATATATATATATATATATATATATTACTAATTTTGGTTTTCAATTTCAACCCTCTATTAATATTTGAATGAAAAAAATTGATTACACTTGGTATATATAATATATGATCAAATTTATTTAAAAATGAACTGTACTCAATAAAAACATAAAAATCATTTCAAAAATCAATTCCAAAGAAGATTAATTAAAACAATTTCCTGTAATTTTTTTTATTTATAAACATAATATATATATATATATATATATATATATATATATATATATATATGTGTGTGTGTGTGTGTGTGTGTGTATACAATTTGCGATTTATATTCGCGCATTTAATAAGATTGAAAAGACCCCATATAAAATAAAATTACTGAAAAAATAAAATAAATTTCAAAAGGAAGAGGAATAATACTGTATGAACACATTTCTCCCCTATATGTTAATTTAATTGATCCAATGACTTTTATCGTTCGGAATTAAGTTCGCCGCCATTTAGCAGCGGTTCTCAAACGAGCCACGCTAATTGTGCAAAAGTATTTTAATCGTCGAACGATTCCGACGTTTTATACCTATTTATGGAGAGAGGAGAGAGAGAAAGAGAGAAAGAGAGAGTACGGCGACATTTGAGAATAAATGCATTGTAATTATTAAGAGCTAATGAAAAAATATCGTTCGCGTGACGGCCCTTTTAAATATGACGTTATATTTTCGAAGCGATTCCATTTCGGCTCCGAAATGCGTCTTTAGCATTTTACGACGCCGTTTCACTTCCAATTCGAGTAAATCGAGTGTTTCTCAAATATATATATGTGCATATGTTTGAATTAATTATTTCTATATATTGACGTGGAATGTCGTTTTTAAACACCGTGTGATCCAAATTAATGAATTCTAACAATCAATTTTAAAATTGTAGTATCCAAAGTAAATAAAATTAAATGTAATATTTTTTGATATACAGATCCGAAGTTAAAAAATAAATATTTTTTTAAAAAATCAATTATAATAAGAAATGAAGATGAAAGATCCATATTCAAATAAAAATTAATATGTATAGAATTAATTATGTAAATGAAAAAGTCCAGAGATAACATTTAATTGTGTGTGAAAGATGACGCGTATTATGATATGCATATTGTTATATTGCGTATTATGATTTATAATATAATAAACTTTCTGAATATAAATCGTATATATACATACCATATATATATATATATAAATATATATGTATATATATTTGTTATTTCATAATTTCATATTGGATTTTGCGCAACATACTTTTTTTATTGTATATATTTAAATATTATAGTAAAAATATATAATAAATTTAAATCGCTGACAGGTGGTAGATTTATTACTCCCATTGCGATAATTTAATTTAGAAGTTCGCACACTTTCGAAACAATTTATTAATTAAATTTTAATCTGATTTAATTTATCGCATATGATTTCGTATTATCGAATACACACACACACACACATGAGGGGAATGAAGGGAAATTGATGCATATGTTACATGATTAAAACGGCTTTCGCGCTCAATCTATCGCCAGTTGTTAACTAATAATGTTTATAACAGATTCCCATATACGGAAATCCGAGTTGCATTTCCAGTATACGAAAAAAAAAATTGAAAATTGTTTTATCGAACGAAAAAAATGGCGTTAACTTTATAATATAAACGATAAATAACCAGGGTTGTCGATCGAGAAATTAATTTTTATACTCGGATCGCAGTTAAAACTGATACATATTGTATTAAAATTAACTGTTATTTGTTTTTCGTATTTCAAAATCTATATTATTATTTCAATTTAAAAATATTTTCATCATAATACAAAATAAATAATGATATATTATATACTATTGTGGTTATCAAAAAATTGATGTAATTTTGCGGTTATCGAAATTCTATGCACAAGAATCATATGTTTTTATTTTATATTTACTTCAATTAAGATGATCAAATATATATATATATATATATATATATATATATATATATATATATATATATTTATATAACATTTTTTTATTGTACATAGAGGTCGTAGTAAAATTTTTAATAAATTAATTGTCACTAATTGGATCGATTAATTGATAGATCTGTTATTGATTCATGCATTGTCATCTAAAATGATCAAATATACAAAATTTTTTGCTCAATTTAATTTCGTGAAGTGGTTGAAAAATCAATTTCAAGATTTGTACAAGACAAATAAACAAACCAACAAACATTTAACATTAATAAAAGTGTATAAAAAGTTCAAATTTAAATAGTATACGCTATCGTTTAATTGATATAATGAAAATCTTGTGTAATTTCGGTGTGGTGCAACTTTTTTATTTTAAAAATTCGATATTGGCAACCCTGTTTCCCCGTGATCTATCTATCACGTGTATTATTATGCCGAGAAATCCGCTTTTTCATTCGTCACGATTCCGGATTGTGAGAAACGGCGATTCGCATAAATTTCTAATTTGCACTTCTGATCTGTAATAAAATAAATCGGCTCTAAATCAAGTCCGACTCCAAATAATGCCATTAATCATATCTCCACTGGAATAAAAAGCAATATTAATTTCAATTAGAATATTGTTCCATTTTTGTACAGTTAATTAATTCTGTGATTTGATTCACTTTGAGAAATCGAAAATGAAAAAATAGGCCTCATTCGAAAAACCGTATTAAAATAGAATTCATATTTAAATATCAACTAATTAATTTTAACACGATGTTGTTCTAATTGAATATATATATATATATATATATATATATATATATATATATATATATATAATTTTTTTAACTTTCTATATTAAATTTTAATCAATTAAATTATAAGAAAATTTAATATACAGTCAATAATATTAAATTTAGAATGCTATAATACTAATTGATGGTTTGCATATCTTCAGGCACTATTTTTCAAATTTCTCATGGCAATACATTAATTAAATAAACGCAATAATATATTGTTAATAATACGTGTTTTAGAATTTTTATATTATATATAATTGGATTTGGTTATAAATTTATAATTTTCACATTATTTAAATACATTTTTTTTCTCAGATATGTCGACGTCGTCTATATATAAACATTATTCGAGAAAAACCAATGATTTTCACGAAACGAATAAAACGATATCGAATAATTCGTCGAAAATGAAGGCATAAAATTTTCCGGTTGGTCGCTTTGCGGTTTTCATCACAAAAATCAACAACGGCGGAAAAAAATCTGTGAGAAGTCAAAATAAAATTCATAAATGTTGAAAAAAAAAATATATATATATATATAGAAAAATCGTGCGATAACTATTTATTTGTTTTTCGTTTATTAGGCGGCGGTCACACCGAAGGCGATTTTCTATCGTAAATCGTTACGATTTCGTATCGGCACCGAGTTTTTATATTCGTTTATTGCGATTGCGCGCGCGTTTTATTAGTGTGACCGCAGCCTGAAAGCGTCGAAGCGCACGTTCGACTGACCGCAACGATTTTACGCGTGTACAGTTCGAAAATAGCACGTAATGAATGAAAATAAACTTCATAATAATGATAATGATAGTGATATTAATAATAATAATAATAAATAAATAAATATATAATCGATTTAAAAATTGAACGCCTGCAATTTCGCAAAAATAAAATAGATACGGTCCATCGGAATTATACCAGATGCGAAATACGAAAGACCTCCTATGTAGAATTTCGCTAAACGGCGTCATGCTACCTGATTTTCTGATTTATGACTACTAAAAAATTTAATGTATATACAGGTGGTCCTGATTTACTGACTATTTGCAGTTACTGACCGTTCGTAATTAAGAATTTTTATTTCGAAAAAAAATTCATACGACTGAGATTGAAACAGTCTTGAACTATTAACTAATTATCAATATACTGTAATTTATCGGCAAGTGAATAATAATATAAAATTTTTAATGCAATTATTATTCATGTAAATATAAAGTGGTTAATATTTATTCATTATATTTTTTTTTTGTAGAATTTGTATACTTTTTGAATGTTTAAAACTATGGAAAAATAAAAAAAATATCGTTTAACTAAATTATTAAACAAATTGTTGGATTGAAAATAGTGGAAAATTTTTCTAAAAAAAAATATCATTGAATGGATATAATCGGCGATTATCAAACTATTACGTCATATATTAAATTAATATATCAATTGCGATATCATATTACAAATTAAATTATGCATATTTTTGTGAAAATAAATAAATATGTCCATATTTTTTTTTATCTATAATATTATTATTTTTCTTGTGGCGAATTATTATTATTTTATTTAATATTAATAAATACGATTTAATTGTTGGGAGGCGCCGATTTAAATTATGACACTTATCTTCTTGTGAGTTAACGTATTAATTAAAAAATAATTTTATTTAAAATTTTCCAAAACGTACTCATTAACATAAAAAACAATATTATAGCAATATATATTAATATATATATATATATATATATATATATATATATATAAGTACGATTATTATCGCGATATATTATATTAAAATAATAATAATAAAACGCATCTGCAAGCGTGTTTGTGTATTCGTTACGCGGTACGTAATTTACACGATTCGCCAAAAATAAAATAAAAAATAAAAATAAAAAAAAAATATTAAACAGTCATTACACTCGCATTAAAACACATTCTTTTGCATAGTAAAAATTCCTTTGCATGTAAATGTGTTTTTTTTCTCTACTTCTATTTAATCGTACGCGCCCATTAAGAATACACTTATCTATCGAAATATTTCGAAAAAAAATAAAAAAAATAATTAATTAATTAGAAGCGAAATTTGCGGTAGCTCGCCGACGACTTATTTTAATATTTTATTACATAATTTTATTGTTATAATATTTTAATTTTGATTTTTTTTTAAAGGCTCGCATGCGAGATGATATTTGCATATTCATCTCGTGTATATTTAATAATATTTAATATTAAAAAAAAATATCCTTTTTTAGAGTGTTAATATTTTAATTAAAATTTTCCTATTAAATTTCATTTGATTCTAAGAAGAATTCTTATTCAAAAAAAATTAACAAATACATAACTGTAATAAAAAAATATCAAATAAAATTTTGATGAAAAAAATATAAAACAAACATGATTTTTATGATGTGTAATTATTAATATTGATATAAGAATTTAAATATATTTTCACATTAATTTTAAAAACTTTAACATATATTAATAAATGCAATTCATAAGAAAAATTATATATTTTGAAATGATTTTCTTTCATAATTTATATTAATAAATGAGCGAAAAGGATTCATTTAAGTTTACCGTTTCTTTTTTAAACAAATTTTAATTATCATAACTTGTTAGCTTTGAATTAATGAATAATAAATAAGTTAATATATATATTTTTTAATATAAATAACTTATATTCATACGTACACAGATTTCACGACAAGGATACTTTTTAACAACGTATAGGAAAGATTTTCAAGAATATTTAATAATTTAACAAATAGATTTGATTATTGAAATTTATGCAAAATATTAAAATATATTATTTTGCATAAAATAATATATATATATATATATATATATACACACACACACGCGCGCGCACACACACACACACACACACACACACACACATATATATATATATATATATGTGTGTGTGTGTGTGTGTGTGTATATAAATTTAATAAATTAATTTTATTGATTAATAAGAGCAAAATAAAAAATACCTACGCATAAATTTGCACGTTGTCAAAATATAAATGTGTGCCAAATGGGGTCGGTAATTGTTTAATTTGAATTCAAATTCTTTGGCACACGACTATAACAACAAACGGCCACATAGTTGCATTGAAATTCATCCTAAATAATTAACGATTAACGCTGTTTTTTTTTATATTATATATATATATATATATATATATATATATATATATATATATATATATATATATATATATATATATATTTACTAAGTAGTAGCGTTTTCGTGTTACACATAAGTCGCTTTTGGTGATTTATTACACGAATAATAGTAATGGACGTACGATGTCATGGCGCCGTTATAAAATGGCGCTTCGTTCCGACGACAACATTAAAACATAAATGTATTATTTTTATTATTTTTAATGTAAAAAAGCTCATTCGGGTAGCTTTTACATTCACGAATAAAGATAAGCAGACCATAAAATGGAACCATTATGAAGACGTATGAGACACGAGACGACGACGCTTTTTTTCAACCATTTACAATAAATAAAATTATATATATATGAAAATAAATCAAACAAATCTGTGAAAGCCTTCACTTATTTTTTTAATCATCAAACGACTTTTTTATCATTTTTACTACATTTATAACTAAATAAAAGTTTTTATTATTTTACACACTTTCATATATATGTAAATTTCACCTGTCCGTTTGTCTGGGTGGAATTTTGTAATAGATTTTTAAACACTTTCTGATGTTAAATTGAGCTGAAATTTCGTATACTTGTTCGTTCTTGATGATAATGCAAGAATCAATTAACAGATTTACAAAATAATTAACCAATTAGTGTCAATTAATTACATCGCTTTTACGATATAAAAATATTTTTAATGATTAAGCTGAATCGTTTCATAATTAATTGATCGATAAAAAAATATTGCATTGTGACATTATTTATATCGAAGTGCGATTGTATGAGATGAAATCGCCGTATGACGTTCATACGTTATGCACATATTAAAATAATGTATTCAAGCGAGTGAAACGAGTCGATGTATAAGGAGTCCGCATGACAATAAAAAAAAAACAAAAAAAAAAACAAAACAAAACAAACAAAAACAAAACAGTCGAAAGAATTTCTTTTGACTTTATGTTATTTTTTTTCCCGGGTTCGAATGTGTGCACAAGTGATTTGACAACGTAATCGATTATTATAAGCGTTCAACGTGTATATAAAATGCACGCGCAAATGGCTCGTCCTCTACTTTCGAACGCGGCGATAATAATAAATATCGATAAATGGCGTTAATTGCGCTACGAACGACGACAGACACGAAACTTGTTCATAGATAATTTTATACACACACACACACACACTGTTGGTAAGACTGTTTATAACATTTGCCAAGTGTATGTTTGTCAAAAGGTTTAATTATTTCCGAATTACACGTGTTTTTACAACTTTTGGTTTCTACATCACGATAATGCACCACGTCATACTAAATTGATATATCGCGCCTTTTTTGCACAAAAATTCGATTCATATCGTTTCGCAACCGCCGTATTCGCCTGATTCGGCTCCGTGCGACTTCGGAATATTCAGCAAACTCAAACTTTTGACACGATTGAGGAAATAATAATCGAATCGAAGAAGGTCTTAAAGTCTATACCGGAAAAAGACAATTTCGACTGTTTTGAGGACTGAAGAAAGCGTTGAAAAAAGTACGTTTTATCAGACGTAAATTACTTTGAAGGCAATGAAATTGATTTGGAAGAATAAATATAGAAATTCACCTTATTTTTTTATTTCTATGTGTATGTGTGTGTGTGTGTGTGAGAAGAAGAACAATCCGCGAACCGATGAAACGGACGAATTTGACCGCAAGAACCGTATATAAAAATGGTATTTGTTTATAAGCGATACGTATGTATGGTAAGTTTAGTACGGTGCGAGTTATGTTGTTGTATAGGAGCGGTTGTCAGCCTGGGTGGTCTTCTATAGACCCGTCTTCGAACGATGCTCTGCTCTTTCGAGCGCGTGCTCTCGAATTTAAACTGGCACGCGAGCACGCACGAAACGATCGTACGAAACGCTTGAAATAAATTAGCGATTGTTCGACGACGAGGTGGAAAAGGGAGACGAAACAGTTAATGGTCATTTATATATATATATATATATATATATATATATAGAAAGGGTTAAACGGCGACGTGTTAAAAATTCGGACCTCTGATCGCTTATCCGTAGTCACCATCGATATTATAGTAAGGTCGTGAATGAGGATGATCGGAAAGTTGCCGGATTGTTTGTTATTTATTTTTAAATATGTCAATTATTTTTAATATTGACAAAGCTTCCATTTATTGTTTTTTTTTTATAATTTTCAGTACAAAATGTAATTGATGTTATTATGTGTTATTTTCTTACTAATATTGTGATGTTTTTAATATTTATAAATAAATATATATTTATTTATTTCACTTACCACTCACCAGTAATTTAGAAATTTTTGACAGATTTTTTATTTTTTTTTTTATTAATTTATATATTTAAAATGTAACGTTTCTATAATTAAAAAGAAAAAAGAAAATTTATATGAATATACTTAATAAATAATATTTTCAAATATTCTATGAATCTAAATCGTTATAAATTAAACTATTTAATTTAATTATTCGTAGTATCATCAATATTACGATATAAATTTTCAACTTTATATTAAGCACTTTTATGTTTTAAATTAAATTTTTGAATATGTTTTAATTAATTATTTTTTTTTACTTGATATCAATTAATAATTTTTATATTAAATATATAACGAAAATTAACAAAAAAAAAATATTTTAAACTGTTTGACGCGAAATACGTTTCGTGAATAATTTCGTTTTTTTTTTTAAGAAAAAAATGTATAATTTTTAAAATATGAGAAAATATTTATGCATGAAAATCGTTCACATTAAAGAAATGCATTTAAAAAACAAACATTGTACATCATTATTGCGCGTGTTAACTGCATTGCAAGTGCAAAACCCGTAGTACCGCGATTTGCTGTAATAAAGTGCTTAAGTGCTTACGCTTGCATACGCTCTTTTGCTGCCAATAGGCTTTAATGCTCCTATAAAATTCAGATAAAAGCTCGTATGGATATCTCTTCTATTCTGTTTTAACCCTTTCACGCACGATTTCCTTTTTTCAAATGCACATTCTTCATTTACAATATGATCGAGACGGCGATTAATCGTTCGTACGGAAATAATGATTTTTTTTTTCATTCCCGATCTAATATATTTTAGATATTTATATAATTATTCAACGTATAAGCGTTATAAAATAGTATTTCATAATTTTATTCATTTAATATAATAAATAAATTAACTCTAAAACCGATTAAAATTTTTGATTTGAAACGCGATGTTTGATGTATTGTCGCATTTTTTATAATATTTTAAATAATATTCATAATTAAAAATATAATAATTGTTATTTATAATATTTCTATAGTTATTTAATAGATATATTATAATAATTATATATCATTTCAATCGTTGAATACATTAAAAAAATTGCCTTTAAATATATAAACTACTTTTAGTAGTAGTAATATTGCAAAAAATAATTTATATCAAAATACAATATATACAAGATGCGTGAAAGGGTTAAAATAATATTTTAAATTAAATCTACCATTATTATTAATCTTTATATTCGATCTGTGCGAGATCTAAACGTGCGGTGTTAAATTTGAATTTTGACGCGTATTAGCCGTAATCGATTCTAATTACTTTCTGAGGTATATATATATATATATATATATATATATATATATATATATATATATTTTGAGTAACGGACAGTGTTTTTTCTATTTTTTTTTTGCAACACGATAATGTTTGATGTAATAAATACGTACGCTCGTCGATTATGTTTCGTATAACGAGACAACGATTTTAATACGTTAACGATTTAATCGCCTCGCGTATATCGTTTTGTTTTTAGATACGCAATAAAACGCCGCGTTTAATGTGTTACGATTTTTATATGGTATTAGAAATGTTTCAGTCTGATGTTTTCAATCTATTTTATTTTTTTAATAATATTATTCTTATTATAATTAATACAAATATTATATATGATTTTTTATCTTGAAAATGAAAATTTAATCTGAATATTTATCAAAAAAAAGACATTTTTAAAATATCAACAATCAAGTAATTAAAATGTTATCAGACATCAATACTTTTCATCTAACAATTAAATAAATTAAAAAGAATATTTCAACAATGATATGAATAGAAAATCTGTTAGAAATATTATTATAAATAAAAAAAATAATTATAAAATTTGCATTTATATCATTAATTTACATATTTTTTATTAATACATTTTTTGTATTTTATAACAAAAAAAATATATACATACACATTATATAATAACAATATTCATAAAAAAAAAATAATTATTTAATGGTACCATAAGTTTGAGAAACTCAAGCTCGAAGCGCTGTTAACAAAGAATTAAATAGCTTAAAATATCTATCGCACATAAAAAAAAATCTATAAAATACTTAATGCGTTGTATCGCTTTTGTGTCTCTCAAAATTTACATAATTTAATAATAAAACGAAACTGGTGCACGTCAATATTATTGTTATGTTGCCGTTTCGCCGTCCGCCATTTTACATTATTAATAAAATATAAACTATTTTAATTCAATCGATACGCTTACATAAAGCGCTCTTTATAAATCAATTATTTAAATTTTATTATTTCATTATAATTCAATAGTATATAATTGGACGTTATTAAATATCATATTATACCTGAAATTATAATAGATATTTTTTTTATATATTATAATAGATAAATTTATAATATTATCTCCGTTTAATATATATATTTTACACAAATGTGCTATAAGCTATTTTTTTCTTTTTTTTTTTTTTGAAGAAAATTTTTTCTAATTTATAATATATTAATAAAAAGGTGCCTCGTGAATTTTATTATATAAAAATAAAACGAAGAATTCACTATATATTTTTGAATTTTAATTATTTATTATATTTTATACGAAGGGGAGGGGTTATTTTTTGTTTTTTTTTATTATATCTATTTTTTTTAATTAAAATTAGCAATAATGATAATACATTATATCAGATATATTCAACTTAATTTTTTTTTTTTTTGAATTTACGACGAATTTTTTTTTACTTACAAAATATATAAATCTCATAGTTTTCCAATTAAAAAATCATTTATATAAATAAATTATTAATTTGTTTTTCGCTTTTTGAGATACCATAATATAATAATTTCGATAGAATATAAAAAAGTGCTATCGTTTACAATGTGACCGCGGCTCGTTTCATATATGGATAATTTTATTTAAATTTTAAGAGAAATATTCGACGTCGTGCCGCATAATTAACGGCGGCATTCCACGCAAACTAGATCCGAATCCTTTGTACTTTTTATAGTAAATACAGAAACGGTAGCTCGTTAAGGAGTTCAGAGACGTTACTTGGTATGAATCGGTCATGATTTATTGGGTACTAATTGGTCGCACAACTTTTGAATTAATTATGATATATGATCAGTCTGCGGAGGCGGGTTTCGGTCTCTCACAAAACGGAAATGCGAATCGTTTAGAATTTTAAAAATCGTACGTTTTCGTCTTATTACAACATCTGGTGGGTCTTTTGACGATTATTATAATGAATAGTTCTGTTTTAAGACGGTGCACCATTCGATTTATATAGTGAAGTTTACTAATGAAAGGTCATTATCTACTAAAATATATGGAGATAGTGAAAATATCACATATACATACAATGTGATCCAGTGAAATGATGATTGATATCGAATACATGAAACGTATCAGAATTTACTATTTATATATTATATATGTAAAGTAAGCTCGATTTATGAGTCGTTCTATATATAAAACTTTTTTCCTGTTCTATTTTGGCCTCTACATACGAAATTTTATGAGATTTTTAAATATTATAATAATAAATCTGACATAAAATATATTTCTTTTATATATATATATATATAAATAATTTTTGAATAAAATATTATACAATGAGAGATTAGTAAAATATTATAAAATATTTCTATTTAGATACAATCGAAAATTAAGTCTTTGAATATGAGCGTTAATTTGTAACGAATAAATTTTATATATTTTATAAAAAAAAAATATATTAAAATATTTTTATCGTATTAAAATTTTTATTTCGATTTTTTCTATATAAAATTTGAATTTACTGTACATATATAAAAATATTACACATTATTTATTTAAAATTAATATAGTATTTAAAATATATTTTATCAAATATTTGATTGAAATAATTTTTAAATAATATCAATTTAATTTAATAGTAACATTAAAAAAAACTATAGATAACTTTATAATTAGTATTAAGCTTTCTCTATAAATATATAATAAATAAAGAATGTTTAAATAAATTATTTGCGCTTATCTCATTACTTTCACAAGACGTGTTATGACGGGCCATAAAACGGAGAAACGATTCAATGTTTTTCGCTGTTTTACAATTTGAGACGTTGTCGCCGTTTTTTTTTATGCTATTTTCGATTTTATCGATCGGAAACCGGACGACGTACGATGACTTGACATCTTCGTTTTGACGATTGTTCCTGTTTTGCATCATTAAAATGTGACCCCATACAATAATCAAACGAACGAAGGGTAATAATTTGTCGAATCATCGAACACTTTCGAACGTACAAATCGAAAATGATTAAGATTATTGGACGCGTGCGTGCGTTTGTGCGATTAAACGCGGTGTTTGTCAATCTTTTTTTTTGATGATGGTTCTTCGATTTTTATCGCGATGATTTGATTTATAGTTGAGCGTTCAAGTTGTGATATTAATTGAATACGGTTATTGATTTAAAAAAAAAAGATGTTAAATATTGAAAGGTTAGATGTAGAGCTAATGACTCGATCTAAGCTTTCATAAGGTCGTTATTTATTAATTTATTTTATAATATATTAATGTTTCCATATTTATTTTATAATATATTAATGTTTCCATAATTTTGAACACTTGTTTAAAACAAGTGTTCAAAATTTTGATTTTCGCAATAAAATTCATTTAAATATTGTTTGAATATAAAATAAATTTCTATTTGTTCTTCAAAACTTCTTGTTTTCTACATCAAAAAGAATAATATCTCAACTTAAAAATCTGTTTATATTATTATATATCATTATTATATCAAATACTTGATTTTTGTATTAATTTATACATGTTTATTGTTTAAAATGTGACTTTTATCAAATTTTAGCTTTATTTATATCAATAAATCGCATAATAAATCAAATGTTGACAGCTTCTTATACTTTTTATTCTCTTTGTAACTGCTTTGACAATAAAATTTCCTTACCATCCATTATTAATATTTTTTTTCAATTGAAAAAGTTATAGTAAGAAAACGTTTTATTTATTAAAATTTATATAAATAATCTTAAAAAAATATCATGTTTAACATTCGAAATCATTATTAAATGATTGTCACTGCAAAAAAAAAAACAATTAAAAAATATTAAAATTATTCATCACATAACTTACTTTTAATTATCTGATTTACTGAAAAAAAATAATGCTCTAGGAAAATAGGAAAAAAATAAAATAAAATTAATACTTCATTTCGATATGTTTTATTATTCGATAAGTAATATATTTACATCTATATTAAATATAAGTTTATTATTTGGATTTTTTTCATAATCATCTTTGCAATAATAATAATAATAATAATATTAATAAATGTCTAATGAGACTTTCTAGCGTTGTCTAGATATATTAAACTGTCAGCGAGAAAATCATAAACAATACAATAAGTTATCGTCGATTATATATATATATTTTTTATATACACGTGAACATTATATCCGAACAAATACTTATAAATAATAATAATATTAATAATAATAATATATTGTATTATTATAATAATAGCACTTTGTACATTCTTTCATCACAATGTATTTTGATTGAACCGCTGTATAATAATATCGTGATTGAACGGCGAAATTGATATCATAAATTCATTCTAATATTTCACTATGCGATGCAATTATATAAATTTATTAACAGTTTTAATAGCGTATTTTTTTTAAGCCACTTTAATCTCTTCTTCGTCTTCTGAACAGCTCGCTGTCGTGTGATTGTAAAGACCTTGAGCCATAAGCTGCAACGCCAATGGATTCTTCTGACCTGTGGACTTTTTGATTTTGGCCCGTTTATTCTGGAACCATATCTTGATTTGGGCCTCGTTCAGCCCCAATTCGGCCGAGAGCTGCTGCCGTCGTTTTTCAGTCAAATATCTATTTTCAGTAAACTCGTGCTGTTGACAAACCAAAAATATATATATATATATATTAAATCGACTAAAAATTTATACATAAAAAAATTATAAAATTAAAACAATATAATTGGTTATATTGTATCATTTAGAATGAATTAAAATAATTATTTGAATAGTTTTATGATAAAGTATATTATTAAATCAGCTTTATTTGTTACAAAACAGACACCGTTGGAATTTTTAGAAGGTCTCGTATAAATTTTCCTTTTTTGATTGCGAATTAATGTTTATAGTTCAGTAATTAATATTTGTAAAATAGAATTAATAAAATTTTGATTATGATTTATCAAAATCGACTCAGGTTTATTTGAATAAAATAATCAATTTTATTTAAAAAAAATAATAAAATTTTAATACTATATACAGTTATTCTAAATAATTCGCATACGCTTTTATTATATTTTATCTAATTTAAATTCTTTATTACACATATGGTACTAGCGATTTTTTTTTGAATTTGAGACTCGTTTTGAGTGAAGAAAATTTAATTGAAAAATTTTCCTCGAATTTAAAACATCGTGTGTGTTCGATCTCGGTTATGGAAAAAGAAAATGAAAACATAATTTCACACTTTCGCATAACGTTCGCAGAAATAAAAAAGCGCACAAACACACACACACACACACACACATCCGACTCAAACATTTCAAAAGAATCAAACGGACTAAAAATGAATGAAAAAAAACATACAAACAAAACGAATGAAAAAAATGGCCGAAAAAAAATAAAGAAGAAAAAAACGCCGTTTTTAACGTTCCTATTGTAGTGCACAACACCGGTTCGAATTTACGAATTATTTATGTAAATGGCCCGGCAAACAAGTTCTCGGAATGAAGTTGTCCGCGAACGTCTCATACTCGGAATAATAAATATCTTATAAAGAAAAGTGCATAAATTATGCTCTCTTTCTCTCTCTCTCTCTCTCTCTCTCTCTCTCTCTATATATATATATATATATATATATATATATATATATATATATATATATAAATATATACGTGTATAAAAATGAATGCACTTGTGTGTACCTTCAATCTAGCGAGTTGTGCACCGCTGAACGCAGTCCTCGGTCTCTTGTCCTCCGGTTTTGGATTTTTATTTTTCGACCTCTTCGATCTGGGACCTGATGAAGAAGAGAAAACAAAAATTTATAAAAATGCTTAATTTCTAAAACAAATTTCTATCATATACAATAACAATTATCTAAATCATATTTGATGCATTATGAAAACGATTCGTATTGCTAACGAAAAAGCGCTATGAATTAGTTGACGACTCAAGTTTGTTAAATGATAAATAAAAGTCACAATTTAATTCTAAGAATAATATAAAATATTACTGTGATATGATTTAATTGATTTATTAAATAAAATCGATTGTTTAATAAATAATTGCATTATATTAATTTAATAAAAAAAAAATGATGCACACTTTGAGAAGCTCTGTCGTAATTCCAATGCTTTTTTTCCCGTTTGCATTCGTATGTATGAAATTGAAATCTTGATAATAATGAAAAGCAGCAGTGGGAGATTACAAACAAAGAACTTCATTCTGAAGTACGTTTTATCTATTTACGACGTAGCGATTGAACTTTATGCATATTAATTGAAATTGCCCAGTTTGCTATTCGTTATTACAACCCTAAAACGACGTTCGACAAATACGATAACACTGCAAGTGCTACGGGTGCAGTCTAAGATACGGGCGGGTATTTTTTACCCTGTGCGAACTAGCGGCCATTTTAGCATTCGACCGAATGAATGGTAAAAGCGGCGAGGGTTGAAAACGACAGACAGAATAAACAGTTAATCAAACGGTTCTTTCCACCCTCGGCGCCCTTTCCCTAGTTTTATTTCATCGAATTAACTAAACCGCTCATCCCTCCCTCGATAAACTGTAAACAACTGTTATGCCGCTGTTCTTTCGTTTTGCGGTTAATATTTAACCAGTCACCGCCCATATACCATTGTCGATGATCGCATAATTTATTTTTGAATATATTTTTATAATATAAATATATTCAAAATATTATATTTTTTATATATTTCAAACATACAACAATTATATAATTATAATTCGTAATAAAAATATTGATGAAAAAAAAAATTTAATTTTTAAAAAAATGTCATGTCACAACACGGTTAAATATTTTAAAGAGATAAATTGAAATTTATTATATTATATTATTTTTTAGTTGTCATATATTTTAAATATTTTTTTAATTTCAATTTTCGTCATAAAAACTTTGAATAGCGTCTACCGTTTAAAATCTAATATGCTTAATAGCGAAATATAAAATTATATTAGAGCGAAACACGGTAATAAAAATAATTATATAAACGCGCTCAATGTAATCTAATCTTATTTAAAATGAATTTTAATATTACTTCAATTGAAATAACAAAATAATAATACATTTATCTCCATCTTAATTATATCATTTTATGCAAATTGTACAATAAAACATAAAATGTGTCCGACTGTTATGATAAATATAATGCTAGCACTTTAGAAATAGGCTAACGAGGTAATAATAATAATAATAATAATTTTCCTCGGGGCTAAAGTTGAATCGGCCAACATTCAAAGATAACGGATTACGATTATTGTAATTTCCATGAAATAATACTGCCATTATAAACCGAAAAACAAATATTTATTATATCGTTACGATCTGTGCAATAATTTCAACGTGAAATTATCAGATTAAAAACTTGAAAATACGTTTAAAAAAAATAAGACATGATTATATTATATATAGTCAAAAATGAATTTCTAAACAAAATAAATTATTTTAATTTATATTTGCGACGAATTAACAATTATTTATCCGAATAAAAAGGTGTAAATATTTAGGTATTTTCATGCGAGTCAACCGCATCGATCGAAATATTTCTTCTAATTAAAAAAAAAAGAAAGAAAGAAAATTTTGTACCCCTCTAAAAATAACCGGTAAAGGGACGAAATGTGATGCATAAATCAAGGTGAGTTTCGTATGGAGTGAAAGCACGCGACGAATGCGACTTCGACATGGGGTGAGACACACCCCGTCGGGTCACAAGAGGGTTGATCAAATTCTTAATTTAATGACTCTAATGCATATTCGTGTACGGGTTCATTTTTTCCTCGTTCCGCTAAAGCGCTTTTTTTTAAAAAAAAAAAAAAGTTTAAAATGTGGTCGCGGCTTTAATAATTTTAACGACCGCATATGAAATGTTGACGTCGCCTTACATTTTAATTATCAACCCTTAATGCATAATGAATATGTGAAATAAATTGTTACCCTTATTGAACGCGTTATAAATTGTGAAATTTTTAATTTTATATATAGCGAAATACAAATAAATAAATACGTAATATTAATCTCTGTATATATATATATATATATATATATATATATATATATATATATATATATATATATATATATAATGAAAAAAATCTATATTTGATACGAGAACCAGTGACTTGCCGTATTTTTAACAAACGCGCTTATAACTCGATTATTATGAACAGCAATTAATTTACACGTACGCCTATAAAACAAAATTACCATATTCGTGTAAATTTTATTACGCTTTAATGTGACCGTCGCCTCGATAGAAAGCTAAAAAGCACTCAATCGTTCAGCTTTAAAAAGTTTCGCACGCTCATTATCAAACAATATATATTTCGCCGCTTTTACTGTCCACTGCCATTTTTTTTTCCTACGTCTATTAATAATGCAAAATATATTTTATTGTATACGTAGCGTTTAAAAACGTATTAGCGCGACGCTTCTCAAACATTCGAAGATGGGATTTTTTTTGTTTTTTTTTTGTTTTTGAAAAAAAAAAGGGGAGCATCGATAAATCAACGAAGCTCCAACAATACAGCTCTGATTACCATTTAATGGCACAAACACGCATTTTGTATTTTCAACATTTTTAGTATCGTTTATTATGGTCATAAAATCCTCGCGGGAGACATTTATATCAAACCGGGTGGTGAATAATAATATTTAAAGCGTTTCTAAACCGGTGTTCCGCGAATTTATACAAGAGAATCGTGAAAAATTTCAATTAGAATCAACCTCAAAATTAAATTATATATATATATAATTTTTTTTTTAATTTTCAGATATAAATTATTTTTTTTATATAATTATGATAAAAATATTGTTCGTTTTTAAATTTAATATGTATATAACTACTAATGTTCAACGAAAAAAAAGGTGAAACATCACTATTTTAGTGTGTATCCCCCGTTTTTATTTTAATATATATATATATATATATATATATATATATATATATATATATATATATATATATATATATATATATATTTCTTTTGGCATATCAAGCGTATGTGTAACAAGCCATTAGTCGAATGTAACGACCGGTCGTATAAATGTTATAATATATTTAAATGTATTTTATTATATACACGTGTATTAAAACCTATCAGCGGCGGCGAACAGATGGCATTACACCTACATGACAGAAATGTGAAACAATAAACAAACAAATAAATAAAGACGTGCCGAGGACGAATTTGCATATATGTGTACAATATCGACATGTGTGTGTGTGTGTGTCCGCGCGGTGCGGCGGTCGCATTAAACGCGGATACGAATCAATTCGAGAGCTCGACGCGCTGAAAAAAAATATTTTTATTGCAAATATATCGTATTTTTCTTGTCCGTTTGTCCGGGTGTAATTTTGTAATCGATTTTTCGAACGCTTTCCGATGTGCGATTGGGCTGAAACTTTACATATTTGTTCATTATCGATGACAATGCAAGAATCAATTAACAGATTTACAAAATAATTAACCAATTAGTAGTAATTAATACGATAATACAATAATATTATTGTATTATTAATAATACCATGGTGCGATTGTTACTATTGGTAATAACAGTATTACGATATAAAAGTGTATTTTTTTTAGAAAAAAATATTTTTATACAATTATTATTAAGTCAAAGAGGGTATTTTTTTTTTAAATTTAATATTGACGTTTTCAAAATTCATTATATTAATTTTTGACAGAAATTCGCATATGAAATAATTTATAAATATAAAAATATCTAATTATAATAGAATATAAAGATATTGTATATTTAAATCGGAGGTAATAATTATAGCATAAGATTATAATAACATTTAATATAAATGGTAGAAAAAAAATATTTTATAAAACTTAATTATACGTCAACGCCAAAACTTGTGGATAAGTTTTAAAATCTTAAAATATTTTTTTATGAATTAAAATCTGTTACAATTTACGACAAATATTAATATTTATAAAATTTTGTCTATTTTTTAATAATAATTAACTTTTAATATTTGTGACAATAAAAATTTATTCTGTTTTTCTTATACATGAAATAATTTCATTTTTTATAACATTTATAAAAATAATAGAAATTTATTATATTGTATAAAAATATTATTATTTTTAACAGTTAATTAAATAATAAATGAATAAAATACGGTATAATAATATTTTTTTTAATATTTGAATTAATTTTGTATGTTTTAGAATTTTTATATTTATCTATTTCTTTACAAAATTGTATTTTTAATTCAACATTCACTTTTATATATAGTTTAATAATAATTATCATATATATAATTAATTTATATTATATAAAAAATCAACAAATCATCTGAAATTTTCCAGAATCGCAACATTAACCGGGATTAGCTCGGTTTAATCGACAATTACCGACTTAAATAATTACCGAACATCTAGCGTTCTCGTCTGTATGTGTACACGTTATTCACTTAACCCTCATCGTGTCAGTTATAAACGCTGTTAATTTTGACCACGGTCAGGCGTTCGAAACCGTTTTTTTTATAGAGCCGAAAAAAAATTAAATAACGACAAGAAGTGTGATTAATTAATTTAAAGTCGATTAATCACGGCGAAAGTTGGCATTGAACGATGTATATATATATATATATATATATATATATATATATATATATATATATATATATATATATTAATATATATTTATATAATTTTTTTTACCGATGATTAATTATACGGTATGAGAGAACGAGTGCAGATAGGATACAAGTGAGTGTTTGCGCAAAATTCGTGTTAATATGCAAATTGATCATTACGCGCAATTAAATGTTAAAAATTGTTCTTCGTTAATTGGAATGGATTACATTTAAAGCGCGTGTAAAGCGAGGTAAATTACCCGATAATTACATTATATATGATCTTTGTATATGTATATAATACTAAACTGAGCATTAAAAATATGTATGTTTACCGAATAATTATAATTAGCCACTGAGTAAATATCGCCTTGAATTTTTCTGTTTACTAGTAGAGTAAATTGCATATAATTATTGAATTACAATACTGCATGTAACATACTATATTTATCATATAAATGATGAAAATATTATTTATCTTGATCGCGTAATGTTAATTAAAAATTTCAAAAATGGTTAAAACAGTCGTGTTTAGTGAAAAAAAACGTGTTTTTTTGGTAATGATAAAAAAATAATGACGATGATATTTATGTCTGAATTATGATTAAAAATATGTTGATGTATTATGGTTTTTATTGTGCGACAAATTTAAAATTATATTTTATCTAAATTGTTGTATTCTTATGTATCAAATGAAATAAAGTAAATTTTATGTATTCGTTTATTTTTTTTTTCAATAAATTTGTAACGATAAAAAGCTAGACAAGACTTTATGCGGATAAAACTTAAGATTGAAAGCTTGTACTTTTTTATTGGACTAGTTTATTTTTTTTTAAACATTTATATCCAATAAAGGCGTTTAAATGATTGCAACACAAACTGAATATTAAATAGGAAAATAAATACAAAAAATTCTTTACTTTTATATTATCGTGAAATAATTTACTTTATTTTCATTCAATTGCAGAAAAACAATATTACATAATGTACTGCTCCTTATATAGAAATGGTTTAGTATTTCTGTATATAGAGAGCAGTCTATTGAAACACCGCGACATTTCGGCAGCCGTTTGTGGCCCCATTAACACACCCTTGGGACAATGTTTCTGGCTTAAGGGGATAAGAGGGACAAAACCAGAACAGAAAGGGGAGACTGGGATAAAACCAGAAGCTTTACAAAGAGGCGTCACCAAATGGGGGATGAAAGAAAGAGGCATGTTAGATTCGAGAAACAATTAAAATTTATGATTCTCGAATGAAAAACACACAATAAATGTGTAACCACCATTTGAAATGTTGTATATTTTTAAACCTTTGAGTACAATTAAAACCATTAATATTTTATATTTTTTTTTATAAAACGTATTATATTTTAGATAGAATTTTTAATCTATTTTTTTTTCTGTTAAAAATATAATTTTATAAATAAAAATTATATTTTAAATTTATATTGAGTTGATGATTCAACTATATAAAAAATAACCTCCAAACGTGATTAAAAGGTTACGCTTATAAAACTATTTATTATAATAGTTTTTTTTTATTATATTTAATTGGAGATGTATTATATTATCCGTCATTAAAAATAAAATAGATATAGAAATAAAAAAAAATATACTTGTATTTTGCTGTCAACTGTAAAATATAAACGACAAGACAATACGACTTTGAAACGTCGAATATCAAAGTAAACTTCTCAATTTCGAAGTTTATTCGTTTCGAACGAGCAACGTAGCACGAAAAATCGTCGGAAAAGTCGCTGAATGGAAAATTTGCTCGTTGATTTTTCCGTTGACAGTGTCGAGTGATCTCGTTGATGGAAAATTGCCATCGCACATTTACGCAAAACACGCGCGTTCTTTTTTATGTTTTTTTTTTTGCTTTGCTTTTCATTCGACGTAACAAATTGCCGAACGATCATTATTAATTCACGTGCAGACGGCGAATCGGTTCTCAAACTGTGGCACGCGATACAACCATTCGTCCACATACACATACACACACACACATACGAATATACGGAAGGAAATGCGCGTTCGTAATTATTGTCGAAAAGGGGGGGAGCAAACTGAAAGCTCGACTGAAAAATCACAAACGCCATTAAATACATTATTAATATGGCGTATTTTACGTATATTTTTTTCGACATTTATTATTTCGAAATAATCGAGCGATTTCGATATATTCGTATTTCCGCTTTATCAGATCGCCATTATGTTTATTCTGTCTTTTTTTTATATATATTTATATATGTTAAAAGCGTTTTTTTTTTCGACTTCATGAATTGGGTTCTTCCTAAATCGTTTATTTTGTATTCAAAGTAGAAATCGATATGAAATTAGTTTCTATGCTCGATTATGATTACGATTATTATATTGTAAATCGACCATAAATAATGCATTTTTTTGTAGTATATGATGTTGTACGTTTTAAAAGTTAAAGGATTTTTTTTGTATATAAATAAAATATAATTTATAAAAAAAATTAACATTATTGATTTATAATATATATATTTATATAATTCATAACAAAAACATTAAAAATGTTTCTATAATGATATAAAAATCGATTTATAAATAGTAATCATTCAAAGTTATTAATAAATAATTAAATAGTATTTTCCATATTCGATTTTAAAATAAGTAAAACACAAAAATATACGAAATAACCATCATATTTGTGAACCAAATAGAGTAAAAAAAACACGAAACGATTCGCGTGTTGTATTTCATTCGAATGTCAAACGCAAACGATTACATTGAATAAATAGTGCCGAATTCAAAGTCAAAAGTGGAATAAACACACAAAAAAAAATAATAAACGTGAAAATTTTCATAAATAATGTTGTGCCACCGCTTCGTAATCAATACACATTTATCATAAACGTGGAAACGCACTAAAATATCCGCCTAATTAATCGTTTTTCCTTCTTTTTATTCCGGTTCGGAAACTTTTCGGTCGCACCGCCTCGCATTTAACATAACAGCGAGACGAAAAAAGGTCCATTATATTTATTCGATTCTTTCATAATAGAACTTATATTGTTCGCATACGAATAAATCATTAATAATATCATTGACGTATATCTAAAATGACATATTAAATGTTTTAATATATTAATAAATATTCATATATTTCTATGCATAATTAAAAAAATAATAATCTACCGCATTATAAAATTTCATTCTAAATTTTATTTTAAAATTGCAAATTCTATATCTAATTTTAAATGTCTTTCTTGTATTAAATTTAAAACGATATCGCAAACATATAATACGAACATTTATGTTACTATTTTTACATAAATACATAAAATGTTGCCGTTTTCAACGAAAATTAAAATATTGAATCCATAATCAGTTCAATAATGTAAGTGCGTCATGTACTAGTATTTAAATTATCGTATAAGAATTTTAATAATATAGCGGTATCTCAGGTTACGAACTGTCCTAGATACAAACTTTTACGTACTCTAATTTGGCCTTTAGATACTAACTAAACTTTAAAATATAAACCATAAAAGTTTTGAGTATCGTATAATATACATTTACAATTCAATGATGAAAATTTCATTATTAGTTTTATTAAATATATTTTATATGTTTAACTCGTAATGCAATCTTTTTCATTTTATATGGTATAATGTAAGATATTTATTTATATATAAGTATATATTGTTGGAATCTGGTATTTACACACATTGTATGTGAAAAATCGCTAACTTAATTTGTACCTACGGATGCGAATAGGTATTTTTTTGCTCGTAACATTGGTACAAATGGCAGCGTCCATTCGCATATAAATAATACACGAGCAGATTGAGAACCGCATGTGGTCCGTACGTGCATCGGCGGTCAAATGACACAAATAATGCACTTACCATGAAGTGCATTGAAAATGAAACCATTTCAACCGGTAATTGTATGCAATTTAGCTGTTTGTTGAGCAAACATGTGCCGACTTGCGCTCACTGCCCCAGAACCCAATTAACTCACTGTAAACCATCGCAATAAAAACGTACGTTTTATATATATATATATATATATATATATATATTAAATCATAAGAAATACGTCAAAGTTGCATAAATATTTGTGTGTATGTGTTTGTGCACGCTTTGATAATTGTAAACAATGTTCGAAGCACCTGCAGTGCGGCTGTTTCATATCGATCAGTGTACCGAGGAAGTCGTCGACGCTTATCAAAACTTATAATTTAACCTTGATACCTTAAATATGTAAATAAACGACGCTACAGTTCCGTATGAACCTAAAGCTCTCTATTAAAACCTTTATTTCCGGTCGTAAATTATGGTATCAAAACGAGGTTTACCACGATATCACATAATAATATCAAAATAATCAATTCTAAAAAAAACATTTTATTAGATATTTTTTTCAGTGTGGTAATTTAAAAAAATATATTATTAATGAATATTCTTCGTATTTACATTTCTTTAAAGCAAATATTTCTACGTATCTCAATATTTTTATATTTATATAAATATATGATAACTTGAAATTGTATTCAAATATGGGATAATCAATCAAAATAAATTAATAATGATTTTAGTATAATAGCAAAGAGCATGATAAATTATAATTATTGTTGTCGATATTTTTACTTATTCCTTTATTCGTCAAAACGTTTCGAATTACATAAAAAGTGTTGAAGTTACATCAATATATTATATTCGTTTCAACGTTGTAATATTTCAATAAATAGTCATATATTTTATATGAAACAAAAGAGAATTTTCTGCTTTAAAAGCGACAAATAAAAATGGATCGTTGATAGTTTTTGTCGACAACATATATGCATGTTCGCTGACGGAAACGCGTATATTTTTTTTAGTTTAATTTTAATTTTTTTTTTGGTTGCACATTTTCAACCCTTTCGTCTGCCGCATTTAAAATGGACGCCGGTGACGCTCATTAAAATGCAAGTAAAAGCGATTTTTGATTTACGACCCGTTTTGAAAACGCTTTAAAAACATTACGGCCGCGTAATAAATAGCGAATAATAATAATAAACGAAAATAATTGAAAAATAAATAGATTTTCGTCGAAAAGTCGAGCGTAAATCAGTCGTCGGCTAGCATTTGCCGCCGTTCGTTAAGTGCCGGTTAACGGCGTTAAAACTGCGCGATGATGCGTTTAACTATTTTTAAATCGATCGCTGATGTTTGACGAAAGTCGAGAATGTCGTAAATCTGTTCGTGTGTATGTTGCGTTTCGAGATTTTTCTTTATGTTCGTTTCATTGTATTGCGGCAATACTAGTTTTTTTTTCCATTAAAAATTCTTACAACTAGAAAAGAATTCACATGAAATGTTTTAAATTTCGTTTACCTTTTCAGTCATTTAGAAATTTGTTTTTCATTTTTTTTTTACTTTTGATAATTTAGAAATAATTATTCAGATTTATGTTTAAACAAAACCTATATTGATGAGTTTTTATTAAATTATTATTCTTTGACTTCCTGATTCTACATAAATAAAATGACTAAGAACTAGTTATAAACGTAATCTATCTTACTATTCAATTACATTATTTTTTTTATAAAATATTTAAGACTACGTTTGTTAAACTTTTAAAAATAAACAATATAATTTTTAATATAATAATTTTTAAAAACAATCTAAAAATATATATAATTTAAAAAAAAATGAAAAGAATCGCTATATATGAAATCAATTGTAGAACTTTAAACTTGACAATCAATATGCGCATTTCAATGAAATTTTTTTTTCAGTATGTTTTCAAATGTAATGTATCGACTTTGTACGACCTGCAAAAAAAAAAAAATATACAAAGAAAAACCCTAAAAAAAAAAGCTGCAAAACAAGACCAAAATGCAGAATTTTTCCACGCGAAATCGCCTCACGTAAAAAGTATCCGCCCGGACAAACGAGCATAATATTTGTTATTTTTAAATGACGAACACGTTTCATCGAAACGAGACATTTCGAATCGCTCGAACGGTTAATTTGCCGAGTTCGAAGCCCCGACAAAAAGGCGCAAATAAAACGAGAAAATGAGAAAAATGAACGATTGCGGTCCGCGAACGAGGACCGCTAATTGGTCAATTTGCGACATCTGGCAAAAGCGAAAATTGTCTTCTTCCACTCGAACAATACTTTTATACATATATATATATATATTTTTTCAATTTTTTTTAAACCCTAATACATCGAATTTTTGTTAATTTATAGGGGAAAAATGTACAAAAATTGATTACCACATGCAAACTTGTGTTATTATTATATTATTTTAGATATTTATAATAATTTATATAGTTTTGAAATATTTTTATATTTAATAATATTACGGAATATTTTTTAATATAAAAATTCGTAAAAATCACAGTAAATAAATACGATCTTGTGATAAAAAAAAATCAATAATAAGAATATCGAGATTAATATGCATAGGTTTATATAGCCATCGATTTATTTCATTTACATCAATTACGTAATACAGTATCCGAAACAGTGTACGTCAAATAAGACGGACACGAGTGAAAAAAAAAAGATCAACATTGAATGAAGTCGAGTAGACGGACCCAGAGTGCACACAAAGACTTTATAACCGTACGTTCGAGAACCAGTTTCGAATTAAACGACTACCTTTTTCCCACTTCACCGCCCCACGTCCCCTCGTCCTGTCTTACCAATGTACTGTTTCTGTACTGTTTTTAAGCAGCTGACTCGATTGGTCTTTGACGTATCTATATACTGATTTAGACGCGAATGCTCGTTATCGACACTGTACAGTTCGCTATACCGATCATTTTGCCATAAACGGATAGAACGATGTATTCCGACTCGTTGCAAAACTAAAAAGACTTCTTTTTCTTCTACCCCGTGATATCTTTCCGTCTCTCTCTCTCTCTCTCTCTCTCTCTCTCTGCGCACGTTCGGCTTTCGCTCTCTTCTTTCGATGCAAAATCGCGCATGGAAAAAGGCGCGCGTTTTGCTTTGAATCGTTCGAGATTTATTTCAAGCTCGCTGATAATTAACCGTTTGGGAAACGCTGCGATCTCGATTGAAACGCCATTTATAAAATGGCGCAGATGTGAAAATGCATCGCGAAAAAATAAACAATAATTATATTATAATCGTAATAAATTACCTCTTATATCGCAATGCAGCAGATTTCATAACGTGTGAAAAACGATATAAAAGTTCGTTTAATACTCGTTAAGTACGAAGTGATTTATTAACTAACAATTTTTCTACACTCTAAAAAATTGATTTATTATTTTTTAATTTAATTTATTATATTTTACAAAATATTAATTATCGTAAATGTTGTATGTATTATATATACATATAAAAAAACAGTCTATAAAAATCTACATTGTATTAACTTTAATTGTTAATTGAATAATTTCATTCATTCAGATTATTAAATGAGAAAACTTGACGGTTATTAATATGGTTATTTGATGTAATATTTTATCGTTATAACACAAAATCACCGGTCGCATAATAATAATAATAACGACTAACGATGATCACGTACAAAAATAAATTGACCGTAATAATAAATAACGCAATTGAACGTCGTTTGTTGCAATTACACAAATAAATAAGGCGAAAGACGCATAAACAAACACAACGCACGATGGAAAAAAAATTGTGGAAGAAATAAGACACTTCCGTTTCCTTCTGCGAAAACACATGCGATTCTAGACCGCAAGATTGCATCCGTTTTGCGGTAGAAGAAAAAAAAAGCGTATCGCTATAATAAATATTGCGAAATTGAATGCGAAATATACAAAAAAATAAAATAAAAATATAACACAATAATTCCTAGCGTAATTTACTTATCGATTATTAAGCTATTACGTTCGTAATTGCAACGAGCGATAAGAAATAATTTTATTTTTCTTCCGCAACGGAAGCAACGGGGAGAAACGAGAAGAGGTAGTCGCTTTAAAATGTGGTCTACCCTATTTATTACAAAAAAATAATATATTATACATTAATCGATGTAATTAATTGTAATTTTATACTTACACTACAATTCCAATAAGAAAGCGACTTATATAAAGGAAAAAAATAAATGGAGTTAAATCTGGAGAATAAGGAGGATGACAAAACATTGAAACAATTAAGTAAATTGTGTTTATAGCATTATATATGGTATATATATATATATATATATATATATATATATATATATATATATATATATATATATATATATATATATATATAATGCTTGAAGCAATCGCTTTTAAGCTGGAAACCTGTTTATAAAATTAATACCAGTTTGTGGAAATATCTATATTAATACGGTACGTGTTACTTATTTATCATCAATATATGTGTGCGTAATTATAATAATGCATAATTATGTACATACGTCCAGTGTGCACGCGGCTTAATTAGATACTTGAACGTTTATATTATTGTATCGCGTTTTCATCAATCGTTTACAGCGTGTATACAATTGTGTGTATGTTCTAATTATTGTTTACTTTTTTTATTGCTTTCTTTAGGGAGGGTAATGTAAACTTAAATAATTTGCATATATGTAAACTAAAAAAATATTTCGTGTTTCATAATACAATTTTAATGTAAAAATAATATATTTAAATATTAAATATTTTATAATATTTTTTTTTTGATTTGATATACGGAAATTGATCAAAATACAAGTGAATGTAATAATACAAAAAATATGCATCATTCTATTAATAAGCGAATATATATATATATATATATATATATATATATACCTAAAAAATAGGATTGCTGTTTATAAATGTAATTTTATATTATTAATATATGATCCAAAAATAAAAATTCGTTGTATCAAATATTCCATTTTTTATTCTTATCAAAAACTAGGTATTTTTGAATTTTTGATAATTTATGTAGAAGGTGTCGATGTTTTTATAAAACAATTTAAAAAAAAAATACCTAAATCGTCATTTAAAAAACGTTCCTTCTCACGCGAAAAACTCGAAAATATTCGTATCAATTAATACACGCCGTAATTTTAGACGTGTACAAATTAATTGAACAAATCTCAAAATTATAATAATAACAATAATAAAGGATATACATATATATGTGTATATAAAAAAAAGCTCTGATTTATTAGACGAGTTTTCCAAATAAATTAGCGCGGTTTAAAATAGCTCGAAAGCGATATTTGTGTGTGCTTTTTTTTATTTAAATTTTGTTTTGATACGATCCACTGATATCGTTTTAAAGGTCGTATGGACTAAATATAAAAGGTTTTATTTGCTAATTTTTCATAGTAAATCCTCGTCCACATCGTCGGCAAACTAATTTGTTAATAAAATAAAATCTGCGCGTGAATCAAAAGATTTCAATATTAAAAAAAAGTTTGACAAATTTTAAAAAATTCAATAATATATAAATTATATAATATAAATATTGTATATAATATATGTTTTATATTGTATGTTCTAGTATTTTTTTTTAGTTTTAATTCTCAATTTAGATATTTTAATTTATTATATGAATCATTTCCAAAATTATTTTGTTTAAATCTTGATTTAAATTGTTAATACTATCTTTATTTATATGATGAATTAATTATTGTTAATTAAAAAAAATATGTAATTGATATTTAAAAAAAATCGATAATAAAATCATATTTTTATATAAATAGTTAAAAAATAATTTTATATAATTTTATGTCTCATGGGATCAACGTAATAATTTTTATAATAATTCTATTGATATTCATCTCAATAGAAGATTTATTCTATATTTTATTTTAAATGCTTTTTATATCAGTAAATATATACAGTAAATATTACATATATTAAAAAAAATAATGTTGAACATCTCTGATACGATCGAAAAAAAAACAATTTTTATTAGCATAATCTAGATATAATCAAATGATAGATTTTATATATTTCGAGATTCGTAAAATATGTGAAATCAATTACGGAAAACTAAAATCGTGTTGGCACCGCATGAAAGGTATGTAAAGTCATAAATCATATATTGATTACATCGTGTCATGCAATCGTAAAGCATGTCATAATTAAAAATACGACACAACATAATAAATTTACGCATTTTGTAATCGTAATGTGCGCTCATGTCTAAGAATTCATATATTGTGATTCTAATAGGAAAACAGTCGTCTTATATCGTCATACGTTTTTAAATACTATGATAATAATATCATTAACATGATTATAATCTATACGTCTATACGTTGATGGCTATAAAAAGACAATTTATATTTCAAATATAGTTGCACAGCATTCATTTATAAGAATAATAAATGATAATTAACAGTTTTTTTTAATGAGCGATTGGAATCTTATTTGATTCCAATGAATTTTTCATCAATAATTAATTCAATATACTGAATATATAACAAATAATATGTATGTATTAACTATAAAAAATAATATGAAATTAATTATAATTAAAAATATCCTTTTGAATTTGTTATTTAAAGAGTCAAATTAAAGACTATTAAATTTTCAGATATTTATTTAAAAAAAAATGCGAATATCTATATTTTTAGTGAATAAATTGTTTAGATATAATGTTCTATTAAAAGTATATATATATTGTGATACTATAATTATTATTGGTAAGAGGATTTTTTTAACTATATATGAAACTTGATATCTTACCTGAACTAGGTCTATCACTGTAACGAGTGCAGTAAACCCACGCGGGCCATTGTTGTTGATTTGAAGTATCTCCGTGTGATTTAGATGAAAATCCATCTTCGGATCCATTTTGAATAGCCTGTGACGACGCCGAAGTCGAGGACGACGACGTAGAAATGGAAGAATTCGCCGAATCCGGTCGTTTCAGCAACGACGACGTCGAAGAACCGAAATCCGAAGACGACGATTTTTGCAACGGTTTTATTGGTTCCGAAGAACATTTGCTCAAATCGTACGGCTTATACGAAATTCCGTCGTTGTTGTTATTATTGTTTGATTTTTTAGAACCAAATTCTGGTCTTAATATGTTATTAATTGAAAATGTCAATTTCGGATGTTGTTGTTGTTGCTGTTGTTGTTGTTGTTGTTGATGATGATGATGTGTTACATTAGAATTTCTACTATCTTTGGATGCGATGTTATCATTTCGCTTTTCAACGCCGTTTTGTCTATTTAAACCGTCGTAAAACGGTGGTATACTATAGTCTAATGCTCTTGATATGCCATTTGAAAAAAATCCATTTAAATAAGAATGATAAAACAATGGGCTTTGGTTGTCTTTTGGTGTTTCTAAATATTGCGGTTTTTTGTAGGCCATATTTTGCGGTTGAAACGGTGCACGTTCATGCTTTGGAGTTATCGTATTACAAGTGTAGGGTTTTAATGGTCTATCATTAGGGCTAGGACATGTGTTTGTAGATGATGGTACTTTATCTGATACTGGACCGGGACTGTTCGCCTGATTTGGACTGCAGCGATCTTCAAATGCCATTTTTAATTTTATAATTATTAAACTTGATTGTGATATCAATTAAACACTTTCAATATACTATCGTGGGGATTCCGATTGGATTCTAGTTAAATTCCATTATCTGCAAATATAGAAAATAGCGCATAATGAAAATAGGTTGCGAGTCTGTAATTAACACAATTAGGCCTACAATTTGAGTTCAATGCGCTTGGCGCATAAATCAATATCGTTAAACAAAGGGTTGTAAAATTGATTAATCCAAATTTTTATATACTATTTTAATGTAATATAAAATTTAATATATATATTATAGACATTATAATCAATAATAATAATATTAATTGCTAAATGTAGTGAACCTCGAATTTTAAAAAATATTTTATAATGCTAAATAAAATATTTTTTCAAACCGAAAATTGAAATTTGTATGAGGTATAAATTATTTTTAATGTTAATTTCTAATGTAAATCTATATTTATGCATATTACTTTTAAAATATTATCTAAAAAACCCAATTTATTTTCATTATATAAATAATATGCAAACTTAATTTATAACATTCTATAATATAAATATCTAGTTATTATGTATGTAATAATCAATACAGTATTATATTTTACTTATTAAAATACACATTATATGATATTTTATTATTGGATAAAAGATAATTATTATAATAATTATATTGCATGTTTAAAATATAATAAAAAATCTCAATTCTTTTTAACATTAATTATTTATCTTATTGAGAATCTCAAAATATTTTTTTATTTATATTTATGTTATAGGTAGGTATCTGAAATAAATATATGACAATTATTATTAATTATAAATTTAGTTAGATAAATACTTAGATAAAATATTGTTCTCTTTTTGCAGTTGGTTACATAATAGGAATTATTTTATTGATAAAATACTTTTTTATCTTTATATTATAATTTATATACGATATTTTACTTGTTTTAAATTTAAAAAAAATAAAATCTAATATATTTTTCATTATAAAAAAATTTCGTACATGATTATTGAATATATCGATTTAACTCTTGAAAATCGATCTAGTTAAGACTAGATTGAAATTTTAATATGAAATAAAGTTAACTAAATTGAATTAAAAAATAAATAATAGGTACGTACTTGATGAGAAAATCCAGTTCGTCGACCGATGTTACGTCGTTGCGCAACAACTGGGAACATGCACATACACATATATATATATATATATATATATATACATATAAATATATATATATATATATACACATACACATGCGCGTACACGCTATCGATCCAATGTCAGATTTTTGTTTATTTCTATCGTTTTTATATGTAAAATTAAAAATATATGAAATATTTCGTGAATGTTCACACTTAGCACTCGATACGATGCAATAGAAACGACAATTAGCGCGTTCGCAATTGTTTGTTTTTGTCAAATGTCGTGTGTCGACAGCGATATGGGAGACTAATAAAGGTCGTGCGCACCAATAAGCGTCCGAAACGCGAATGGACCACTGCACGTAACGGAGCTCCGCCTACGAGATGGGGTGGGGAGGAGGCCACACCCCCAAATCATCCCCACCACCGCGTGCATTCGACGATGAATCGCCATTCGGACGAGGCGTGTTCAGCGCTGCCATTATGTTTTTACATTGTTGTAAAATTGGTGCATCTCTGAAAATAAAAAAAACAAACCGTATTAACTTATAAATGAAATATAATAAAATTCAAACACTGCCATTTTTTACATATAATATTTTTTTTAATAATTAAAAAAACGATACAAATATAAAATTTTCTAAAAAAAAAATATAATATTTAATATATGATAGTATTAATATTGTCGTCATGGACAAAAATATATATTCTTTTTAATCTTTCAATTTTATTAATAGCAGTTGTGTGCGATATTTTTTCTACATATATAAAAATGTTATAACATTATATATTACAAAAATTTTTATTAATAAAAATCTTAATTTCATATTACATAATAAAATATACTAAAGGTATAAAAACAGTTTTGAATAATGTATAACGTTAATCATATTTAATACATAAAGTAAAAATCCAAAAATTAAAATAAATATAACTAAATATATTATATTCAATATTAATTTATTATTTAAAAGCCGTCGATATTTTTTTTTCATATGAGATATAATTTTACTTTTTTATATCATCTTATAAATATATTTCCCACGAATATATAGAGTACATTTAATTTTATATCTATATAAATATTATAATCTCATTAATAAAATATTTAAATATCAACAAACAGTTATTAAAATACCGTTATATACGATAATAGTAATAATAACAATTGCACAATACTACATGTAATATACTTATAAAATATATAATATTATATATATATATATATATATATATATATATATATTTATTTATATACATATATATATATATATATATATATATATATATATACACCTATAAAACCAATGATAATATATATTTTTGTTACACACACAATTACAAATCACTACCAATTGTAAAAAAATAGTTACATTGTTGTATCGATTCATACCTACTATCTACAGATTTATGTAGGGCTATACCTACATTAAAACGATTTATGAATTTATTACGTTCGCGTCCATTATAGTGTCAAATAATCGGTAACGGTAATAGTAAATATTATATATATATATATATATATATTTGCGATTATGATGTATAACAATGAATGTAAATACCGTGTGTCGAATATGTAACGTCAGCGTTGGTTATTTATATTGCTTAATATATTGAATTTCTGTTGTAGCGACGCATAAATTCCTTTTATAACAGTTTTGAACGCACCTTTTGATATTCGACAGTATTATTATATTATCTAGCTTTAAATAATAATTTTAATGTTCGGTCGTGATTTATAATAAAATTTCACATTAATTTATTTCGTTATTTAAATATGTGTATTTTGAATGTGTTTGTGTAATATTATAATATATATATATATATATATATATATATATATATATATATATATATATATATATATATATAATCGGTGAGTCTTTTTGAAAGATTAGATCTATGAAAATTTTATATTATTATGTAAGAAAATATATAATATTAAACTTATAAGATTCTTTATGAAAAAGTCTTTGTACGCCGTTGGAATTTTTTTAACATATAACTTGTTTTAATTTATATGTCTTATAATATAATATAAAATTTATAGCATTTTTAAAATTTAATCTCCTAAAAATAACTTTGTTCAAAAATAATATTATATACCTTTTCATATAGAAATATTAGTAAAATACAATTTGCACTAAAATTAAATTAAATTATTTGTAAGTTATAAATATCAAATTGTAAATAAATCAGAGATAATGTCACCACATCTGCAAAAAATCTTCGGAAATTATTTTTGAATGATTTAAAATATTAATTGATATATTTTTTTCTAAATAATTTTTTTTAATTTCGTTTCATTGAAATTAAAAAAATCTACAATTGGATTCTCGTTTACATAAATAGACTAAATATAATATTTTACAAGTACTTATTTAATTTATTAGAAAATATGTTTTTTTACATATAATTTAATGTTTAAAATAATTTAGTAAAAATATTTTAAAAAGTTTGTTATATGTAAAAAAAAACAAATATTCAATATTATAAGTATTCAAAATTAAAAATGGTTAAATTTTTAGTAATTTTCGTAAATAAAAAAAAATATTGTTTTTCATTAGAAATATTAATTTTGCAGTTAATGTTTTGAATACTGATTTATTATTACGTAAACACTATAAGTAATAAATAAAGAATATACGGTTTCGAATTATATTTTATTAATTAAAAACACGTAGATAGGATTAAAATTTTTGAAATATATTTGTTTGTGTAAAAGTTATAGAATATGTATATATATATATATATATATATATATATATATATATATATATATATATCATAAAAAGGTAATTACCAATATACACATTAAAACAAGACACATTGGCAATATCGACAAAATCAAATAGGCATAATACAAATGAAAATACAAAAATAAAAAAATAATACAAAATACACCCCTGTACACGTGTCAATTTGGAGAACAATGGAAACTTGCGGTGCGACACTCGCGTAATTTATACGGGTATTGTTTTAAAATTTCGCCGTTCTCGGGTTCGATTCTTATTCAAAAAAGGGGGGCGAGGGCGGGTGCGGAGGGGAAGTGGAACAACGGCGAAGGTTCGAACGGAAAAAAGGGGGGAGGGGAGGGTTCGCGGTGTGAGGGTCTGAGCTTTTTGCAAGCACGCACGTGTGTGCTTTTCTCCCTTTCGTAGCGATCGTCGCTTTAACGCCCGTTTAACGAGACGAGATAATTCGCAAAATTGAAACGTTCGTTGTAAACGAGAAACGCGCCCGTAAACGTGTTAGCGTTGAACCGCGTCGTCAATCTCGACGACCGGATCGATAATTTCGTTATACCGGCGACGATTCGCTCGTTGTAACCGATTATATTGTACGAGCCGATATTATACTGTATTGTGAATGATTTTCAAAAAAATCATTATTATTATTATTAAAAATTTATACGTTAATACGAATTTTTATTTCAAAAAAAATATGATATCACATTTTTATTATCTTTAAACTATTATGATTTACAAATATTAATATGTGAAAAAAAAACAAACAAAATTAAAAATTAAATATTTAAATATATAGACGACAATTAAAAAATAAAAATATTATCATCAGATCATCACAAATATTTAATTATTATATTAATCTACATTAAAATTTATAAATTCATATATATACCTATATATATTATATATATTTTTATATATATTTTAATTTATTAGCAATATTTAAAATAGCGTGACGAATAATTACAATAAATGTTCATGAATAAATAATGCGACCGAAGAAAAACCGACAATTTTATTTAATTCTAAACGATTAATATACATAAAACGTCACTTCGCTATTTTTATAGTGCGTTTCATTTATTTAACGATGTTTTCTAATTACTAATCGGTGCGTATGATCGATTATTTAAGCACTTACTATTTATATAAAGGCTACTAACGCAATAGATATAACTTTATTAATCGATTTTGTTTCTAATTTATTTTCTATTAATTTAATTTCAACATAGATAACTATATTTTTCTTATATTACATAATACCTAAAATTTTACTGATACAGATATGTTATCAATAATTTAACAAAAAAAAATATAAACAATAAAATATTACTTTAATTATGCATATTTAAAGATATTTTTTTAATTTTTAAAATTATATTATTTTTTTTGTATCTATTATATATTATTATTTTACTATATTTAAATTCTTTAAAAAAATATTTTTTTTAATATTTAATAATGGTTAAAAATAAAATTAGTATATATAATATGGATTATTCAATGATTCCTTCAAAATAATTTATATTAAAAGAAAATTGTATAAGAAGAAAAATTATATAGCAAATTGATGTCAAATTCATATTTAAAATATTACACCTATTTAAATTTAAATTTAAATATACCGCCAAAAAATAAAATATACTTTAAAAAAATAATTTAAATTCATATCTTCAACCATTAAGAATATCTAAAAAAAATGTGTTGATAAAGCTTCTTTAAAATATAAAACTTTTACGACTTCCTATATATAAAAAATGATAAAAATTCGATACGAGTGACAAATAAAGGCCCGAGGCCGTAAAAATGTAGCTTTAAAATTTTAAATCCTGATTTAAGATCGAGATTACGGCAGGTAATTCATAAAATCTCCGTAAGCCATCTCGGGCATGCTTTCAACGACTTCAAAAAAATATATTACCTCGATGCGTTGTGAAAGATTCGATTTTTCCTATGCACAGCTTACAAATCATCGTATAAATATATTTTATAACATTAAAAAAAAACATTACGATTACTCCATGTAGATACTGTTAATAAGCGACTATTGTTTTTTTTTGTTATTATTATTTATTTGCATTTGTGTTTTCAGTCCGAAGTTTCTCGTTTCGAATGCAAAAACAAAACGCATTCTGGCAACTGGCAACAAATGAATTCATTAAAAATGATTATCAATTCGTTTGCGGTGGGTGGTGGGTCGTTTTCTGGTCCGCGAGGAGTCCCTTTTCTTGTAATTGAGGAGAATCAGCTGAATACAAAGCACGGTTCGCTCTCGTCGTTAATAACCGTAAATAACGGGTGGTTCAAAAATTTCTATATTTTATTACCTTAAAAATTTATGTAAAAATATTTTGTATTATGAATAATAATATTTTTACATTTCATATATCCTTTTTATAATCACAGATTCCATTAAATTAGAAAAAAAATATATTTAATTTTACATCTGATATGAAATATCTGTTATTAAATTAGAAAATTTTTAAACAAGAAATACACTTTTATCAATTTTCATAATAATAAAAATGTAAAATATAATTAGTGTTATTCTAAATTATAAAAAAAATATTAATAAAACGTATAAAATACATTAAATACTATAATATTATATTAAGTATTTGAAGAAAAAAATTGTAATATATTGAGTTAGTAATTTATATGTATAAAATTAGTTTTTTTTTTTAAATGTAATATTTATGATATCTTATAGTGGTCTAAATGTTAGAATTTTTTATAGATCGAATCCCATATTACTTTCCAAATATTTAATATTAAATTATTGAAATCAAAATATCTTTGATCATCCAGTACAATTCATGAAAAAAAAACACACACACAACACGAACACAACTTGCACATACGCACACAAACACGTACGCGCACACACACACGCGTGCAACAAATTTATACGTGCACACACATATACACAAAACGCGTGCATTGAACACGCACACAAACTCGCCGAGAAAACGAGCTCTTTTATATATATATATATATATATAAAACGACGCAACCATACGGACGTCTCTTTTCAACGCGACGGTCATTTTCGTGGAAACGTCGCGCAAAAAAGCGAGAAAAGCTCGGTTCGTCGGGGTCGTCGCGCTTTTTTTTTCGGCGTCCAATAGCCGCCCGTCGTCGTGATTCGGCGGCGGCGCGCGATTGGTCGGCGTCGAGAGGCGCGCGACGCGATTGGTCCGTTCGGATCGCGGCGGGCGTGGCCTCGAGGCAGGGCAATAAATTGAGTTGTTGACACTCGTGCCGGCGTCGCGTATGTGTGTACGATAATTACCTGTTGTGTTTGCGGCTCGTTATGGCGTGTGCGCGCGCGAGCGCACGCCATTAAACGCGCTCCATACATAAACATAAATGGCAGCGTGCACTTCGATTATCGTTCACTTCCTCGTAAAAATGAGAACGTTTCGATTTTGAAAAAAATAAAAAATATTAATAAATATTATCGATCGATCGTGCTAATTATTTGCGAGAAAGTACACCATTTCTATTGTAATCATTGTACGATACATCATTAAAGATATTTATATTTATCACTTACCGTATTGTGGATTATATATGATCCAAAATAATTTTCATTTTTATTACTTCAACTGAATAGCGTACCATATATGAACCAAAATGTTTTTTTTTGTATTTTTTATATTTAAAAAATATTTTTTATATAAAAATAAAAAAATAAGTGTCAAAAGGTTAAGCAATATTTATGCGTATATTACAAATTCCAAATATTTCGTATTATTAATAAATATATAGATTAGTAAAAAAAAATGTAATCATTAAAAACTTATTTCCATTTTATTTATATTCATATTTGAATAACTAATTAACGTTTTTATAACTCACTATGTAGATTATTTAAAAAAACATAATAAATTAGGATGAACCGATTTTAATAAGAACAAATATTTAATTTTATTTTTTAGTTATAATTATATTTTTTTAATAATAATATTTTTTTTAATTCTAATTATTTTTTTAAATAGCGTACACTATAATATAATACAAAAAGATATAAATTTGTAGTGTATATATTTTATTTATAAGTTTTAGCGAATTAAATATTCATTGAAATAATTTTCATATGATTTATTATTATATAATTGTTTTTCTATATGAAATTGTTTCAAAATTTAAAATAAAAATATAAATCTATATCTACATAATAAAAATGTCAATTTTTATGACACTTATAAGTGTTTCAACGCGTACTTGCGATCATTTGTATCATTATATACATTTTGAAAAAAAAAACCAGCTTCGGGCGAGTTTTGCAACTTTGATATTGAAAGGGGTTGACAATGCGTCGATACAAAAGTGCGATATTTTTAACCCCTTCACGGCCGACGCGCGTCAAAACGTTTGTTTCGCGATCGCCATCGAAAATATAGTTATTAAAAAGGGAGAAACCCGTCGAACTTGTCCCGGATGTATCGCATTTGCAACGAGTTCGATTCTTGCCGTCGTCGTCGTTGTTGTTTGTTGTTGTAGTTGCGGTCGCCGATGTTGCCGTATGTATATACGTTTTACAGCAAGATTGAGTTGCACGTCGACTAATTCGCAAGCGTCTCGGATCAATCTCGAGAGACACTTGTAAAACACTACATCTTTTCTCCCGCTCGCAGTTTTCATTGTTACATTACTCCCTTTTATATATATATATATATATATATATATATATATATATATATATATATATATATATATATATATATATATATATGTATAATATATTTTTTTCATTTGATTTATTCATTTTAATCTCTCGGTTTCTCTTTGAGTTTTCTCGGCGATCGAGCGCGTTTTCGGTTTTTTTTCTCCCGTTTTCGCCATCGAAGCAAAAAGCTCTGTTCGTTTTCTATTCATTTATTTATATATGTGCATACGTATAAGGTCACGACACAATGTACGTTCGCATTTATTAACCCTAACCAGATTGAAAAAAAATATTTAAGTATATTTTTTACGGTCTACTTTGTATGAACGTATATCAGCGCAAAATTATTAAAAAAAAATACAGTTTCTCAAAGTTTTCTCTTGTCTATATTTTAAATTATTCATAAAAAAAATAATATAATATTTTAAATTTTTATTTAATGCTAAGAATGTCTAATTTTCACCTAATTAAAAATAATATTTTTTCAAATAATAAAATAGTATTCATAATCATTACTATGACTTTTATTCATTTTAAAAATTTCATCAGATTTTTTACATATATTTATAAAAAATAAAAATTTTTGGAAAAAGAAAAATAATTTGGAAGATGAAGTTAAAAATATATTACAATACTATCTCATTTATTTTTGTATTGTGCTTGCTAAATTACTTTAAAAAATAAAATTAATCAAAAAACATTTTTTAATAAAAGATAAATTTTTGGGAGAAAATTATCATCTTCTTTTTATGTAAAATATTAATATTTTTTAATACAACAAATTTTTGAATTATTAAATCACACTATAAAATTAAAAATATAGATGTAGATAAAAGGTATATTTTTTTATTGATATCTCATTTATAAATTAATAAAATATTCATTGGAAAATTGCTTCTTTATTAAGCAAAAGTTTATTTTATTTACATCGTTCGTGTATTTTGCAGTTTGACAGTATTATAAAATTAAAGACAGCGGGAGCGACTTGTATTAAAATGTTACAATTGTTAATTGCGCTATAAAAAAACATTAATTTAGAAATTAAAACAATGTTACGAACGCATAAAAGAATGAAACGAGACGAAAGGGGGGGGGTCTCTTTAAACGCGTTAACTTTCCTTTCGTGCGAAACATAATAAACGCATAAAAGCGACGGGTTAATAAATTGCATACAAAGTGTGCACAAACGAACGCTCGCGGCTCTTTGTTAACGCGATCTGCTTAATATTAATTATAATAATAATACTGAACGCTGCACGAGCGTTAAAGGTTCTCCAACGGTCGTGTTTTTATCCTTTAAAAGAAAAAAAAGGGAATAAAATATCAGTAAAAAAAAAGATGGAAATTCGGTGCGTTTTGTTCGGCCGACGATCGACGCTTCTTAGTACAAAAGAATCGATTTAACAACGCACACACACACACACACAAACACACCGAAGACGATTTTCGATGAAAAGCAATTTAGATAACGCAATATTAGAAATTCTTCTCGGTGTCGTCTTATTTATTTATTTGTTTATATCGTCTCTACTCGAAAATCACACTTCAGAGGTTGTCAATGCGATATAGAAATTCTATGATATTTCTAACATAAACAAATAGAAAACTAAGAGATCTTATAAATATATATTTTTATGTCGATAAATTCAAAAAAAAAGAAGACAAAAAATATTTTTTTTTAGAATTAAAAACAGTTTTGTTTTAAAATTTTTATAATATTTATAATAAAATATTGTTTAAATACATATACATAATATTTATAATAATTGTAGATGTAATAAAAATAGCAAAAATTTCCGTAGATTGTATTTTCAAAAATAAATATTAGTAAAACAATGGGTATCTTAAAATATAATTCTTATAATAAATATATTAAAAGTATAATTATCGCATATAAAAATGAGAATTAATTTTAAAAAAGTAGAAAAATAGCATAAGCATATATTTTACCCAATAAATATTTATGTTGAAAAATGATTTTTTTTTCTCTGATAACTAAATAATTTTAAAACATAATAAAATATGAATATTTTGTTGATACGATAAAAAGATGTATTAAAACCGTAATAAAAAATCCATGAATTTTTTTTTCTTTAAACCCTACTTCATTTTCCGGTTTCATTTTTATTCCAAAGATAACGTATTTTATTTTTATTACACCAGAATTAAGTGCACTGGATAATAACTCGAAATATGGCTGACATTTTTTTTGTTTTTTTTTTTTAGTATTTTATTCATCTATCAGATCGATACTATTCGAAATGATTGTAGTGTAATTTTGATAATATTCGAATATCATTCGAGCACGTCTAACGATCTTATTGCCGTAATAAATTTATTATTACCGTGTTCCGCGTTCGCGCACCACACTTTGAGCGCCGCGGTGCAATGTACGAGGTGAGAACAGCTTTTGCGGTTGACCTGGAAAAAAAAGCGCATATAAATAATAAATAAATAGACGAGCGGTTCGCTTCAAAGACGGAACACAAGCTCGCCGTTTATTGTAATCGCGATCGTAATTGTAATCGGCCGTAATTGGGCAGAGAAATGAAAATGATTGCGCATGCGCACGCAAATAGTTTATTAAGACCGAGACATTTTCAATGTGCCGCTTCATTGTTATTAATTAAAATTGGCATAATTGCCGGTTAAAATATGATTTTTTTTATTATTATTACTTATCATATGTAATGTTAAAATTATCGCCGAGATCGTAAACTATCATAAAAACGTATATTGTTTTTAATTATAGTTTATTTTTTTCATTATTGTAATATATATATATATATATATATATATATATATATATATATATATATATATATATATATATATATATATATAATTGAATATCTAATAATTAAATGTAAAAGGTGCAAGTTATTTTCGTAATATATTTGTAATTTTTATTGCAAAAATATTATATTTTACCGCATAATTACAGGTCAGCATGTATGTAAATTTATGAATAAAAAAATATCATATAAAATAATAGTTATGTAAAATTGATTTTATATTAATTGGTATATATTTTATAGGTATTAAAATTACATATATCTTCACACATTAAAATATTTTTAATGTAATCAAATAAATATATTAAATTAGTGATGCCTTAGATCAACGATTTTCAAACTTTTATAATACACAAATAAAAAAATATAATATTCTTTAAGAAATTTAATAAAAAAACAATAAATTTTTAAACTACGAAATAAAATATTAAAAAATAAATTACCTATGAATATGTAAACATGTTTGAACTTTGCTCAAGATTCATCCAAAATTTTTCATAAAATTAGATATAACATAACAATTCAATTTTATTACAAGTAATAAGTTAAAATTATACACTATACTATTTTTTTTTTCATAATATATTTTAAACTGACGATAAAAACAATAATTGTGTTATTAAATTTACATATACACCTATTGTTATTCAATTCGACTTTATTGGATAAATAAAATATGATATTTTCAATATATTATTAGATAATAAAAAAGAAAAATATTTTGATTGTACTATTTTTTATTTTAAAAAAATGTATTAGCTGCAATAAAAATATATTAAGAATAAAACCATTGAAATTTTTCATAAAAACATTTAGTTATAAAAATATCGAAATTTGTAAAGTGTAGTTATAAATATTTATGTATGTTTTATCCATTATATATTTTTTATATGATATTGTGTTAAAAATTAAAATATAATTTTATAATATTAACAATATGGTTATATATTCAAATAATCCAGTGCAAATTCCAAGACCACACTATTTTATCTTAAAATAAGTTTCATTTCTATATGTTAATAAAAAAAATCGGCAAAGTAATATTAAAAAAAATTCACCTTAGTTTCTCAAGTTTTTTTTTAAATTAAAATCTTTGTAAAATTAAAACAGTCTAATCATAGGTATTTTAGTCAATAATTATAGTTATACAATTTTTAGTATTTCTTCAAATAATTTTGTGATTATAATTCTATAATTATAAAAATTAATATAATTATAAAAATTAATATAATTAAATAAATTAAAATATAATAAAAAGTGTTGGAAAATAATGAAGAATCAAATATAATTAAATATATTATGAAAATAATTAATAAATATTTTATATTAATTTCAAAATTGTTAAAAACAAATTAAAATTATTAACAATGTACAATATATATGTTTTAGCGGAAAAAATAATACAATACTTATCAAAAAGTTGATCTGGATATAATTTTCGTATGAATTTTAGTATGTACTCAAAAATTTATACATAATTAAAATTGTTAAAAAAAATCGCCATCTCATATAAAATGATCAAAATGGCTGCCGCTACGATGATTCGTCTGCGTAGACATTTTTCTCACCTACGTCTTCATATTAAATAATTTCAAAAGCGAGATTCGAAACCCCCATATTACTTCATCTCGGGAGAGAGAAGAGAAACGCCCAAACGGATAAAAAAACGCCCATATATTGTGGGGAACGAAATAAATGAGACCTTTGCCGCCGGCCATGTTACATAAATAAATAAAAATACACGAATAAATAAGAAAAAAAATCGAAATTGAGAGCCCCTCGCTGTGCAGCGCGTCTCTTCTTCGACAAAAGTCTGATTGGGTTGTAAAAAAATACATAAAATATTTTATACATATATAAAAGAGTATATATATATATATATATATATATATATATATATATATATATATATATATATATATATATATATATATATATATATATATATATGGGTGTATTTTTTTATGAAATGTTTTAAAATTGTAAAATATTTGATGTTCATAATAATTCGACATCTTTATATTCGTTCGCGTCGATCGTTTCGATAATTTTGTAATATTATTTACATTAATAATAATTATTCCCGAATAAACCTCAAAAGTCATAAAAACGTATAAAACTAAATTTAAATATAAGATCGTAATAATAAAATATAATATTTCGATAAATATTATTCTTTGTATTATTAACGTTTACCGAATTTTCCCACATATTTATTATATTATTATGTATATTCAATTTAATGCGGTAGATTAAAATTATATGTGAATAGTTTCGGTTAATATTTTCTTAACGATTATTACAAATCTTTATAATAATATTGTGTGAATTAAGTTTATAATAATTAAAATAACTCGGATTATTTTATTTACAATTATTAATTAAAAAATATTGTTGAATATAAATGACATTTAAATGTAGGTAGAATTTTTATTTTTATATATAATGAAATTATTATTTTTTTGCTTATGAAAAAATATATTTTAATATAAATTTTAAATTTTATTATAAAAATGTTGATTTTTTTATTTTCAAAATATAACCATATTAATATAGATTTTTTTATATATTACATAAAAATAACTCGTTTTTATAAATAAAAGAATAAAATAGATTATTCTGAATATGACTTAATTTTATACAGTATTATTAATAGAATATAAAATTAGTATTAACGGTAACACATGTTTGAATATGAAACAGCTTCGCGAACAATTAAAATAAATAATAATAATAATAATAATAAAGAATAGACGCAAAATAAAACATCGAAATAAACAACTATATCGTCGATTTTCTTGAATAATTCATGCATGAAAATCAACATAGATGCAAAATCAACTATTGTGACACCGTTTACAGTGAAAACTAGCATTCAATGTCAAGACTACTATATTCCAATGACACCAAAGTGTCATTGGCTGTATGCATTCGAAACTAATATTACATAATTTCATGTTGAAACGACAATAGAAATAAAATAAAAAGTATGTATAATATATATATATATATATATATATATATATAAATTCATATACAAGGTCGCCATTGTGATAATGAAAAATCACAATCAAAACATAATTTTATATATATATATATATATATATATATATATATATATATATATATATATATAATATAATCATTTATATATTTATACAATGGTACACATATACATACGTTAAATAGATAACAACAATATCATGGATATATTGTGCAAGTTAAAAAGATAATTGTAGCCTCATATGGTGAGCTATCTCGATAAATCTTATTCTTCATACAACAACGTCTCATATTAATAACGTCGACTAAAATGAGGATGTTTATAATAGTTTTTTTTTTCTCGATTCTTTAATATACATATATATATATTTTTTTGTAAATACGTATAATAAGACCCCATGGCGATATCAAATTTCCCATACGCGAATATATTATTAAAAAATCACTTTAATTACGAATATAGCATGGCATTGTCGACATTAACATAAACAATGTCGATGAATATTATATCGTATATGTTTTTTTTTATTGCGTTTATGTTAATAAATATTATGACAATAATCTCCATTTTGATTCGTTCATTTTTAATATCATATAAGTGTGTATAAATTTTATACAATTTTCGTATTATCCGAACGTAAACATCAAACGCTTTATTATGACGGCATTATAAATCTGTGGACGAAATTTAAAATTCGAAATATTTTATAAATTCTTACGGCGTGACGATTTTGACGAAATTTGATAGTCCACCAATATTTTTTTTTATATTTATATAATTTAGATTAGAATATTGATGCTAAATGTTTAGCAATCTTTTTTTTTTATTTATATATAACTATGTTTTTATATTTATACATTCAAATGATAGATTATGTTTTAAATTCAAGAATTTTTTTAAATCTTTTTCATCTTCTTAAAAGGTCATAATCTTTAATAATTTGAAGTTTGTAGAGATTTTTTTTAAAATAATTTAAAAGACTAAAGAACTTAAATATTTGGCGTCTATGCAAAATTTTATTATAATTTGTTCTTATTTTTATTATGAATTTTAAATCAATTACCGCGAACATTCTATAACACAATACGAATATAAATCACGTTTGTTAATATTAAAAATAATAATTCAGCGCCAAAAAATAATAATAAGAAAAACACGAAGCTCTAAATAATTTGCGCTGTTTTATTTCAATGTAACATGATTAATAATATTGAGAAAATATTTAAATTCGTTCTCGTTGTATGTATATATATATATATATATATATATATATATATATTTAAAATATATTATTTAAAAATTTATCGATACGACCCTCGTACATCGTAGGCAGCAACGAAAGCAACTTACTCAACGTTATTCAACATGGCCTCTCAAATTAAGCTTCCCAGCAGGTAAGGACTTTGTACCTGTACAACCGTGAACACCCCCACGTAACCAAAATCACTCACACACACACACACACACACAAATATGTATTTATTACACTGACACTAGTGCAATATAAAAGATTGAGTATAGAAATGGTCGTTGCATACGGCTCGATTAAGTCCCGCCACACTACATATCCATCGACTTTGAATATAAAAAAAAATAATAGAAAAAAAAAAAATATATATATATATATACAACATTAGTCCGCGGTCTAACGGTCGTTTTTATATCGGACGAGTCATTCCGTGCGTGAGTTTGTGCGTGCGTCGTTCCATTGTGCGTGTAAGAACTTTTTAATAACGCGTTTCACTAAAAAAATAAAAATAAAAAATAAAACCAGCGCCGTGTGAGCGCGCCGCATGAAACGATTCATACGATACCAAATAAATCCATCGCCTTCGTTTTCTTTTTTTATTTTTGTTTTCGTTTTTCATCCTGTCCCAGTGTCGTTTCGTATCGTTTCGTTTCGTTTTTTTTTTTTTGTGTTTTTGGTTTTAGATTTGAACGTCAAAAACACATACGAAACGCTATGATAATATTGTTTTTAAACGAAAATGGCCATGGGAGCTTTATCAAAAATTCCGTTTAACTCATGTATAATGCAACGGGTAAGCTTTCGAGAGGATGCTTTTATATTTGGAATTTTGGGATTTTTCCAAATTCCAATAATACAATTCAATCTAGAATATTGTATTGTAAATATTTATAATTTTGCGACTACACGATTCAATTAGTTATTCGGTTTTCTTTTATTTTGTTATGAATTTGAAATGATATTGATATTACAAAAAAAAATCAAAAATGAACTACATAATATTAATAATTTATACCTATAAAATATAAAAAATATATATTTAATAATAAACATTGATATAATAAACAATTGCAATAATAAACATTGAATAGATAATTTAGTAAATTCATATTATTTCTTTTTTCTATAAATAAATGTATGTAGAATATAAAAGATTAAATTTTGATAATTTTTCCACATAAAAATGTTAATACTTTTATAGAATGTTCTTATTTTAATGTAAAATAATTTCAACGATTTCTGATTAAAATCACGTTAAATTTGTTTTTCAATATTTATTATATATGTAAATTTACTTGGTAATTATTTTTGTATTAAAACTATTAATAATTATTTTATCATTGAAATTGACAATATAAATATATATAGAGAAAAAATATTAAATTACTTTTATTGTGAAATATTTACATTAAATTATAAAAAAAATATATAATATATTCCTTCCTCTCGACTGTTCGTTGTTTAGTTGGCATTTTGAAACGTGGAAGCAAAAAAAAAAAAAATCACAACGGTAAAATTTACCGGCATAAATAAAATAAAATATATAAAAATAAAAGTGTATGTAGAGTTTAAGCACAATATTGATTGATTCAGCAAGGTAATAAATAAGAAGTGGACAAACCATAAAGTATATCCGTTGCGAATTACGCGCATTAGAAAACTAGCGTAAAGCTACTAACTACTGCTGCGGGAATAGAATCTAAATAGAGTCGAATCTATATACGGCCGGTCCTCTATATTCGACCGCAGTTTAATATATAGTATATATATAAATATTTTTTTCATATTACAATATTACATTTTTTTTACGATACACGATTAAATTCGTTGATTATTTTGTATTTTAAATAAATCTCTTTTAATAAAATATTAATGATTTCATTTTTATAATATTCAGTCATATATAAGTTTTTCGTGTATTATAAAAAAAATAATTAGATTTTTATTATATGGTGGTTATTTTTTTTTAATTAAAAAAGTATAACAAACAGCCTATTATCTTTAAATTATTGTAAATCATGAATCAATATTCGTAAAAAATAAATATTTCACACTGTTTTAGATAAAATTATAAACGTAACTATCTCATTATATTTTTATTAAATTTAAAAAATACTATAAACTCTGTTTAATGATATTTTAGACGAATAAAATTATATTATATGATTATATATATATTTTTTGTACGAAAGTAGAGTCTCTCGTTTACAAACATAATACAATATGAGAAGGTATGATCGTGTGTTTTCGGTTTTAAAAGAGAGAACAACTCCAAGTTAATGTCGTAATTAAGCGCGTAGACTCCATCTTGGGCGAACCGGGTATACGTGTACAATTTTTTTCCAATCTTTCTCGGGGTTTTGTTTTTTTCCCTCCTCCTCCTCCTTCTCCTTCTTCTCTTCCTCCTCCTCTGATTTTTGTTTTGTTTTTGTTTTCGATACAAAACGCCCCGAACGAGCACCGACGTTATTTAACTAAAACTTTATTTACTACTCACAGACGGACACATTATTATGCCGAGGCACGGCTTTGCTTCGGTGCCCCCTTTTTATGTATATAAATATATACTTATTTTTATGTGGGCACATAAATATATGCATTTATATCGTATCTATATATATATATATATATATATATATATATATATATATATATATATATGTATATATATAATGTGATACGTGTATGCGTTTAATATGGGTATATAGTATGTCGGTAACAAAATACGACCGATGTATCATGCTGTGCAACTCTAATAATCCAATCTAAGGGATACATATTATTATTGTATTAGAAATATCTTCCTATATAGTGCACACATGTGTATGTATGTGTAAATTATTTAAATATTTTCCTACGGAAAATATGTTAGAAACGCTATCTTTATCTCGTATATAAATTTTATTATATATTATAGGTATATTTTTTATCTATTTGTATTTCTTGCAGTTGAAAATTTCAATATTTTGAAATATCTATAAAAAATTGTAATAAACATGAATTGAATAAGCAAAAAATAATATTATAATTTAATATATTTTATATGGGAAAAATAAAATATAACATAATTTACAAAATAATGGATTGAAATATATTGTTTTTATATATGGTATGATTCAGTTAAAAAGTGACGCAGCAAGTGTTTAAAAAATTTTGAACAATAATTTTGATGGTTGTTTTTTAATATACAAAACGATAACAATATTTATGAGATTATTTTTATAATGTAAATATTAAAAAAAAACAATATTAACTATTATTATTAAATGTAATTTTAATATTTTTTCAATAAATAATATGATTTTTTATCAATCCTATTTCTTAAGGTAAGTTGTAAAATTGGTCAAAACAAAAAATACATACGCGTAAATTTGAACAATAATTTAGATATAAAGATCTAAATTTAGATCAGATACAAATCATTCTATATTTAGATGCAATTTGAGTATCTTTATTTTGTACTCGAAATCGCGCAATAAATTCACAGCGTTTTTAATTCAATCAAATCGCTTAAAATTCATAGCCATTTTATTGAACTATCCGATGTAAAATATACGAGTATTTAAATGGCCGACTCGAAAACCGGATGGAAAATAAAATACATTTTCTAGCGAATGAAAAAAAAAGATTTACACTTCGTTATTATAATATAAAATTCTTTCGCGGGAACGAGTTTCGTACAACAAGGCGACATTTTGATTATGCAGATTTTCAACGTCGCTTATGGGCGTTTTAATGATTTAATTTATCGATTTTGAGTTTATACACACACGTGTATATATATACTTTATACACGTGTAAAATGAGAATATTTGCGCGATGGTAATTTTGCGAAATTAAAATATGTACACGGGTTTTGTGCACTCGAAAAACGCAATGGCGAATATTATTCTGGATATTTGCATATGGAGAACATAAAATAAAAAATGTATTGTATATAAAAAAAAATGCATAACAATATAAAAAAAATTAAATATTTTGCAAAATATATAAATTTAGATATGTTTATTTTAATTTATTTACAATATTTTAAAATAAACATTAAAAATTATTTTATAAAATCATTGAAACGCTTCTTTATGAATAAAATATATTTTTTTTAATTTAATATAAATATCTTATTTTTAAATTAGTAATAAAATACAATATTATTTTGGTGTTTAAATTTAATACAAATATTTTCAATTGAAATCTTTTAAATTAAAATTACATTCATTTTTTTATCATATAAAAATTTTTAATAATTGACAACAATTATCAAAGCTTTTTAAATGAGATATTAAAAAAAAACATCAATTTTAAGTACACATCGAAATTCTTAAAAAATATTAATATATAAAATTTTATTAAAATACCGACAATTGATTGACAATTAAAATAATATAACGTCTATGTAATTTTTTTTGCATTGTATTTCGACGAAATATAATATATATATATTATATAACTAAAGCGCCTTAATATGCCGCGCGATAATAAATACAAATATAAATCATAATGTAAAATATAATAAATATATTATGTATAATGTGCACGTAAGGCGTCAAAAACTAAATTTCCGTTTTGCGATAAAACGCAAAAGCAAACAAAACGGAAAAGTGGCGAAACGTGTTCGCGCATACATACTGTTTAACAAAGCAAAAGTGCATTCGGTCGAGTGCGCTTTTTAACCCTTCGACGACCGCAAAAAAATTACATATATGTATAATAAAAAAAACCGCAATAATAAAATAGCAAAAATATATCATCCGAACGATAATGCTATGGGTCGATTTAAAATCACGTACGAATCCGGAATATGTCGAGTTGCGCAAACAGGAAACGATTAATTCGTTATAATAGCACCGCGGGCGATAAGGGGTTGAAAAATGTATTTTTTCTTTTTTTTTGCAATTCAAAAAATCATTATTTATATGACTGTAATATAATAGTATTTACTTGCGTTAAAAAGATAAAAAGATTTTATTTGTGCTAGACTTAAAAATGAATCTCATTATATTATACCTACTAGTGTATATACAATATATTATATAAATATATGTAATTATTGTATATATAATATAAATAAATAAAATATTACAAATAATTTTTCATAAATATGTATCATTCGGATATTCTGAAAAAAAGCTAAATTATTTTTTTTTTCAATTACGATTTATTTATTATAATTTCAATAAAAACGAAACCTGTAAAGATGATTAATTTTTCGTGACGGCGTCGATGAGGGGTTGAAATTTTTCGCGGTTCGAAAATCGCCATTTTTCCCCGCCGATAAAACCGCGTTTTTTATTGCCTCGTTCGATTTTCGCGTTTAATTGCCATTTTATATTTTTCACATTTCGCTTTATATATATATATATATATATATATATACATATATATATATATATATATATATATATATATATATATATATATATATTCGCATGTGTGCGCGAAACATTCGATTTAATATATGTATTTTTAACGGCCATTTTATTGTTGTTTAATGGCGTACTCCATCCAGCTTGGAAAATAAAATATTTTTAATATATAATTATAATTGGGTGTTCGTTTCGTTGTACGTATCAGTAATGACCAATCTTTATATCGATGCTCTTGTTATTATTATTATTATTATTATCAATATTACTATTATTATATTTATATAAACGTACTGTTGTATATATGTTTAATTTTATGTAATTTTTGATAAGTTATAATTAATGTAATATTAAATTTTGTAATTTTAATTGTTATATTTTATTAATATATTGAAAATATTGAGTTATATACCATAAGTATATGAATATCATTTTTATTTTAAATTATATATTATTTATTTTATATGTTTTAATGTAATATTTGTATGCATTTTTGTCTGTAAAATTATATATATTTTTATACATTAAATATCTTTTTATAGTGATTTTTAAAAAATAAAATATTTTTTTATATAATTTTTACATGCTAAAAAAATAATTAAATATTAAAAAAAAATTGTTATATTTAAAAACCTTTGATAATTTTGTACTTTAAAACATCAAAATTAAAAGACTATTTTTCCAATAATAAAAATTAATTTATATATATATAAGAATAAATTTTATTTTAAATAAAATATTGAAAATATAAATAGTTTAATATCGGCCATTTTCATATATGACGTTGTCCAAAATGGAGTTCTATACATAATAGTATTATATAAAATACACAATACACGTCAAATAGAAAAGCGTACATCATCAGACATCAATGTACGTTTATATTTAAATGTTTATCTTCGACGAATATTTTATTTCAGCTGTCACAACGTTTCTGAGCACGCGTGCGCGTTCACGCACGTGCACGCGCGTCCATGAACTCGAATATCCAAATATGAAAAGAAAAAAAAATAGAAGACAACGATGACAGGAAACGTGCCGAACAATCTTTAACAAAGCCTCATATCGAAGAATCGAACATTGAAAACCGACGATACTTCGATATGGGAGGCTCTAGCGCACAATGATGAAAGCCTTCGCATCGAACATGATTGACGTTCGATGAGGGGATGCGATAAATCCCTCCTCCGCTCCCCCCTTTCCGCCCATCATGATGAAGAAATCACCAAAAAATCGCTTCGATCCTCACTTCATATTCGTCGACTTATTTTGATTTTATTTATTTATTTATTTTATTTTTATTTTACATATGATTATTTTTCGTTCGCATCCATCAACGTGTCAGATGTCAGACGCCGTCGTATGTTGACGCACCGTCGTAAATACAATGCGCCATTTTGGAACGAGCAGAGTCATCGTTTGTGATTAAAAATCGATTTTTATTCGTTTCTTTTTTCTAAGTACGCGTTTTTTTTTAATTCACTCGGATGCGTTTCGAATTCGTGCGGTTCTAAATAAAAATTAAATTTTTATTCTCATACAAAAATATAGAGAGAAAAAAAAACGATTTAACACTTTCACGGTCTTCCGTATCGATTTAATTTTTTTTAATTTCTAAATTATCCAATTTATAAATTTACTAGAATTTTTTAAAATTATAATTTTATCATACAATATTAAAAATAGTCTTCTGATCGTTGAGTTTTTCAAATTTAATTTTTGATAATTTGTTCAAAAATAATATTTTATTTATATAGGAAATATTTTTTTATTAATTTATAAGTTTTTCTGCAACCATTAAACCGAAACAATAATTTGTCATAAATGAATACGTATATATAAATTTTTAAATAATGATAATACAGAAATTACAAATTACACCAATTTGTAATTGTAATGTTGCATACATCAGTTTAAAATTGAGTTGCACGCGATATTTTACACAATTCGCAATACAATAACTCAATCATATTCGAAAATACATGTTTACGAGTATATTTAATTCTTCGTCGTATAAATACAATATATACATAATTAATAAAGCATAAAAAAAAACAACACAAATAAATAAAAATAAAATTCTACAATCTTATGAATTATTTATGCTCTCAATCCGGTTGCACAGTTTGAACAAATATATTGTAATTTCATTTCTACATTTGTGTCGTTTTCTTTCATTATCATCGACAATATTTAGGAATTTTTATTCCACTTAATGAAAACGTTTATATTACATATTTATATGATAATTATCCATATATTATAATATAAAAAAGTTGTATCAATTTTTATTGTGATCAATTTTAATACGATAAAAAAAATATTTCTCATAGATGTTATTAAAAATACTGATTTAATTTTTTGATATATAATTAAAATAATAATCATTATTACCTACTTACTTATTTTTAAATTTTCTAAAACATTGAACGACTATTTTAAAAGCAACATTGTAATAAAATTAATTCAATGCGGCTCATAATCGAAATGAATTACAAAAAAAAAAAAATACTAACCGTACGATTTTTTTTTAAAGTTACAATAATGAAATCCATATTTTATATTAATTATCACGCGCGCTATATAATTAAAATTTTAGCGTACTTTTACTCGAAGAGTTAATTTCGTGAAAAAGTTCGTTTTCATAAAAATTAATTGTACGTGACGAAGTCAAAATGAGATTTTAATCTATACGCATTTTACAGCATGTTTCCATTGTACATAATAAATATATAAAAATAATATTCAATTTAATATGTTCGATCGTATTTGAAGCGATCATTGATTTTGGCACATAATTTGTTACGGAAATTTTATTCTAATATTATTTGATAAAAATGAGTGATTTAATTAAAAAGATACATATTTATTGATATTTAACTTATATATATATATATATATATATATATATATATATATATATATATATATATATATATAAGTTCAATATATTAATATATTGAACGTGTGAATTTATTTAATAAAGTTAAGTGTTTTTTAAATATAGTAATATTTTAACTTACTCATCCTTAATTTGCATAAATTCTGAATTACGTCATTTTTTATCCATTTTTTTTTCATTATATTGATTATAATATAGATTATTCGATATTAGAAATAAAGTTAATAACAATATATACAGTCAGTTATCGACTTATGACGGTAAAATAATATAATATAATATTAAAAAAAGTTTTTATTTTCGATTTTTAATTTTTATTATTTTAATCGGATATGTAAATAACTATATATATATATATATATATATATATATATATATATATATATATATATATATATAAGCATTATTCTGACTTATAGTCGATTATAATCTGAGCAATCTATTACAGAATCGCGAAATCAAATGTAAAATCAAAAAATGATATATTAAAAAAAATGTTTTTTTTCAAATTACATTAAAATTATTTATTTATAAATAAATATCGAAATGATATTTCATTAATATTACGATGCAATTATTGTGATTATCGTTGAATTTATCACATTTATACAAGATTAGCCGTACACGTGTTCGTTCAGATTAACCGATTGCGGCTCGTTTCGGCGTCACGCTGTAAATCTTGTTCAAATAACCCTTTATGAAGGGTGTAACAGGGTGGATTTTGAAACCCTCTCATACCAATTTTGAGGTGGAGGTACTAAATCTCTCTTCCGACGCCCTAATCAGCGCTCGCCAGACGACCCTCGTCTTCGTAAATCTAAGTGAATTATTACCCTTGAAAAACAACTGCATACAATAGGGGTAACAAAAGGCGGTGCGCGAACCGCAAAATTGTCATTATTAATAAACAATATAAACGTATAATATTAATAAAGTGATTAAATTTATTTATAATATGTAATATATTTCAAATCATAAAAAAAATATTTTTTTATGATATATTTAATATTGCTAAAAGTCTTAAAAAATAATATATATAATTGTAAATTAATTTTATTATTATTTTACAAAGTTTTGATAAATTTATTTTAATATTAGATTGATTTATAATAATTATTGATAAAAATTCAATCATCCGATTTTGTTTATTATAAATAAAGTAAATTAAATTATTGTCAAAAAAAATCATATACATAACATTTATATTTAATTTTCAACTTAAAAAGAAAAAAAAACTGATTACGGAAATATCACTAAAAAATTTAATTTTATATTTTAAAATAAATTGATTGTGTATTCAATATAAAAATATCAGTTTTTCTATTAAAAATTCACTAAAAAAAAAGATTTCAGATCAAATTGAGGTCTACATAATAAATTAAAGTAATATATAACTTTAAAAACCTACTTTTATTACAATATTTCGACATATTTTAATATACACACGAAAACCTATTAATTATTTTTAACTTCGATTAATTTTCAATTAAATAATATAAGTTTTCACTCGCACGTTTGCCATTTTAAACGGCACAACGTTGATTTATTATGTAATAAAAAAAATCTTATTATAAATTCATTAATTGAAATGCATAAATTATAATTTTTCGGAACGAACGGCTTTCGATTCGATTCGGTGAAAGTAAATCCGACAAATTAAGCGATTTGATATGCAATTAAACTTGTTAAATGTAAAAATATGTTTTAACGTGTAAAACAACACGTTTAATTTTAATTAAATATTATTTAATTATCGTAAAAAAAAACTGTGTATTTGTATTTTTATTTACAATTTATAACTTCATTCATTAAAATTATTCGTATAAATATCAAATAAATAATTGATGCCATAATTTATAGAAGCGCAGAAGGAAATTTTTTAATAATTTAATATTTCTATTACACACACACACACACACACACACGCACACATACATACATACATACATATATATATATATATTAAAATAATAATTTATTATATACAATATTCGCAATTGTAGTGTAATAAATTTAGTCTAATTTTCTGATATTTCACAAACGTACAAATTAACCCTTTCGTCGACGCGAGCCTGATTCATATTGAGTGCATCAATTGCATCCAAAACACGTGTTTTCCACATCGAAATTTTCCTCGTTTCATCTCGTTCACTCAAATTTTACCCCGTATGTTCTTGTCCCGCTCTTTTGTTTTCTCCCGTGAAGCCTCCATTCTATTTAAAATGTATTTTACCCAAGAATAGACTTCGTGCTTTATCTCGACTACAACTATCCGTGGATTTATGGAACGAGAGGGTGGCAGGTTAGAGGTTACGACCACCATATACTCTTTAACTGTGGTACGTAAATTCGATAGGAAGTACAGTGAGTACAAGAAAAAAAAATTAACATTCTGACAACCGAACAATATCATTTTTTTAACATAAACCATTGATACAAATAAATAATTTAACATATTTTTAATATAAAGTAAATTATTAATAAAAGTATTTTTTTTTATCAAATTTACATTGAATTAAAGTAAACATTTTAAAAATAAATCAGTCTACAATTAGAATAGTTATTTGTAATTTAACACTTAAATATCAAATTTTGACAGTAACACGTACAAAATGTATTTTTTTATTGATAAGGGTAATGCGTCAAAATGAAATGTGCAACACGAAATAACCAGAAGTAATCCGAAGTGTAACCCCACAACAGGGTTAAATTGTTTCACGAGGTATGCAAACAACACGTATCGTACACGAGAGGGGTATTTATAACCCCATTGGAATGTCAACGATATAACCTCGGCGTCAGAATTCGCCCCCATCCCCGTGTAAACTTTTATATACATGTACTATTAGATTGTGTGGAAAAAAAATCACATTTACATATATCGAACGCTTGAACGAATATAATTATCGACGACGTAAAACGGTGACATCTATTGATTTTTAACCAAATTAAAAAAATGATCATTATATATATATATATATATATATATATATATATATATAATAAAAATAAAATTATTGTGTTTAATACTAGACTTGTGATTGTGATTATTGGTAATGATTGTCGGTAATTTTGCACTTCGTTTAAATAAATCATGGCCGACGTTGGCACAGTTTGAGAAGCGTAGCGCGAGAACACGAGTTTGTTTTATTGATTGCACGCCAAACGCCAAAGGTTACAAACGCTGCCAAGTGTTAAAAAACTGCACGTAGAATAAAACATACACGTGTACAATAATAGTTTATTGTAAAACGACCATAACCGCATCGAAGAAGGACAGAAGTGGGCGTGGCGTCGCGTCATTTACACACCCTTCATTTATTGCCAGCAATATATATATATATATATATATATATATATATATATATATATATATATAATGAAATAATAAACCGCGTCTATGACTTTTTCGATAAATCCACGTGTACTTCCCTCGAGCACGTACGTGACAATGGCTATTCAAACACAACGGAAATAACAACAACAACAACAATAATAACAAACAAACAACAATATGCTTTCAGAGAGAAAGAAACCATTTTCAGTATGAACGAAAATTATACGAGTAAATCTCGAACGTGCAATCGCATTTTCGCCATCTTTTATTATTTATTCTGCCGTTTCAATTGTAATTGTTATTAAATATTGTTTTCGTTTCATATATAAAATTTTCCCGTAGTCATTCTATAATACAAACGTGCAACGTAATATAAATTAATAATTTATTATTATTAATTGCACTTATTTATACGTTTGATTTTCTTTCATAAATAAAAACTAATAATAAAAAAATCTGTGACACTTCAAAATTTTCGCTGTGTTTTAAACTCAATCTTGAGATATTATTAATTTTTGAAGAATTTGATACATAATCAAATTTTAGTTGATACCAATTTGATATACAATATCGTCCATAAATTGATGATTATATTTAATTAATATTATGGCCAAATACATAAATCCACTTACCCATGTCTAACTATTCGGGATATAATCGTTTTAATCCATATATTATGTCATAAATATTATCATAATGATATTAATTTAGAATAATTACTAATTTCAAACATCTATGTTGTTATCACTTGAGATATAAAATATCAAAAATAAAATTTGATGTATTACCTAAATAATTTTTATATTTTTTAACATAATGTTTCAATTTTAATATGTTAAATATTATTTATTATATCAATTAATATATTTTAATAATATAATCTTTTCATTTAAATTTAAATACGCTCAAAGATATGAAAAAACTTACATTTTTTTTGGAACTCACTTAATTACTCATACAGTGTGGACGAACATTTATATTTTAAGAATAATTTCAAAATTTTCTTTCCGCTTAAATACATAATTATACACGTTTAAAACATCCCGGTCGATTGTGATCGTGCTTCACGTACACACACACACACACACACACACACACACACACACACACACACACATATATATATATATATATATATATGAACGAGAAAAACGTTTTTTTTAACAATGAAAAATATAATTTACACTAAAAAATTCATATTAAATATACACGTGCGAGCGTGTGTGAGTGCGTGCACATGCGGCACAACGTGAAACGTGATAAATTAGATTTAATTAATGCACATTTGTCTCGAGCATCTTCTCTCGTGTACACCTCTCCGTAATTATAAGCGAATCAAAGCGGCTAAGAGAAGATTTATGCGCGAAAATTACACGTTAAATATTTATTGAGATATCAATTTAATAAATAATAATAAATCTATACGATTCCAAATGAAGTTGTGCATTTGTGAACGAAAAAAAAATATGTGCGAACGCAATTGCGAATTTGAATCGAAATTCGATTAAGAGATACTTCACGATCGCTAATAATATTTTTAAAAATTATGTTATTTATTTGATTTTTTTTTTTAAATAAATTTACAGCACTATTATATTTATTTTAGATAGCGTTTATTTATCAATTTACAAGTTATACAAGCATATATCATATAAATAGTTGACACGTCTATTCAAAAAAAAATTTTTTTCAGCAATATTAAAAGCAGATAATAAAAGTACATTAGTGATATCACGAATATTTAAAGTTTAAATCTGTCGCATTGTACAAATGATTTAGATCAATTTTATTGCATTTTTAATTATAAAAGAGTTGAAATAATTTTTATAACAGTTTTATGAAAAAATATTATTTAATATTGATGTGCTTTTTCATTTACTTCTTTACAAGTATTAACAAGTCATTCATTTAATTTACACGTTATCATATATATATATATATATATACTGATAATTAAAATTATTTTTGAAAATTTAATTTAAAAATTCATTAAACGTAATAACGATTAAATATATTATATATAATATATTGATATAAATTGTATTCGATTTGATATTATATTATTATATAAGAGCTTCCGATAAATTCGTCCCCCCCCCCCCGAAGGTCCGTCGCATCCTTAAATCCGATCCTGGCGGCGCTTATTTATTTTTATTGCGGGGGAAATGTTGAACCCGCGAAACCACTCACCGTCCGACATGTCGTCATGTAACACGAGACACCAAAGGACACAAATGCGCATCGAAAAACCCATATTGAAAAATAACTCTGACACGAGATATCTATTACCGCACAATAATGCCGCGGCGACGATGCCGTTTTCAATAAGCCAACGAACGAATTTGACGACGTTATCACTTCAACATCGACGACACTTCAGATGAAATTGATTTTCGTACATCGTATTTTTTTTTTTTTTTGCACGAATGACACGTATTTAATGTATTATTGTGGGTGACGATGCTAAATTTAATCTTTTTTTTAATCGTTCTTTCAAATAAAATATTACTAACACAGTTAAATTTTTATTTAATATTTAATATTTTTTTTAAGTAAAATATATTTAATTAAAATGAAAAATATATTGTTATAGAAAATATTCTTGAACTCTATGAAAAATAATTTTCAAACATATAATATATTTCTATCGCTAATTTTCATATTATCCAGTTAATTTAAAAATTTACAATTTTCATACTAATATTAACACAAATAAAGAATTATTAATACTAATTATTCAAAATCATATTATTTTTTAAGTAAAATATATTTTTATATATAGGTTACGTGTGAAACTATTGACTCAAATTTAAGCTATAATTCGTCATAATTATTATGTTAATGTAGCACTTCAAAAAAATGTATTATTTTAGAAATAATAAAATATTATAGCATTTAAAAAAATTATGTGAGAAAATAACCAAATTAGTAATGATTTCAAAACATAAATAAAAAACATCTCAAGGCATTATATATATATATATATATATATATATATACACGTTAACGTATGTATACAATTTTAATTGAAGCAGTGAATGCGCTCGTGGGCGTCAACGGGTTAATTGACGTTGAAAAATAACGTTACGCACACACGCATGCGCACACACAGCTGGCGAATAAATTAAATTTCCGAGTTAAATGAATTGACGCCATTAATGGATACGAATGTGTCAAAAATCGCCTTATATATACATATATGATGTTCGTACAGCAGAGTCTTCAACTTTCATACAATCTATATATATTTTTTGAAAATAAAAATTTATAATAATAATAATAATAATACAAAATATTAAACTTTTGTTTTTTTTTTTGAGTTTATTTTCATCAATGATTTTATGATATATAATATCACATAATATATTTAACACTTTGCTATACTTTTTTTCCATATAAAAATTGAAAATGTATGTGATATAATAATTTTTATTTCATATCAATTAAACCATCGCAAATGTTTATAATATATCATATAATTTAACATTATTCAATACAATAGATGTTAAAATATTTATTGGTAAAAAAAATAAAGTAATATATTACATCCATTAAAATGCACAAATATTACCTTATATATTGTCACAAACGTTGGATATTATTTATACGCAATAAAACACCGTTAAGGTGTTAAAACCGCGAACACCTTATCGCGTTACTTTCATTATATTTTATTACCATTGTTACCATTAAAAAATATTTAAATTAAATTGTTCGCATAACATTCGCCCCTCGGTCGATTTGATTAATGTGCCGCGATTAAATTAAACTCGGCTAATTGATTCTATTAACTGTAATTTTTCGTTAATTATGCGCGTCGTACGTCGGTCGCGGTAATGAGGCGCTGGTTTTTTTTTTTATTTATTATTATTATTATCATTTTCTTTTCACTATCCTCATTTTAAACTGGATTATGTTAATGCGCTAATGGCGATTCGTTAATAAATCGCTTTAGATAATTCGTAGAAATGTAATTTGTCCGCTCGGTACGGCTATATTTATTATTATGTACGTTTTGGATTATTTTAATTTATTTTTATTGACGACAGATATGTATCTCGTATGGAAATCGCCGCGGAGCGTTCTCTATAAAACGTTATTTAGTGTCGCCATTTAAATAAATAAACGTGAAATATTCGAGATCTCGATATTTTTTTTTTTGTTAGTGTTAAAATTTGATTACAAATATTTAAAGAACATTATTTTTATTGTGCATCTCAGATGTTAACATTTCGCGGGTTTGCACTTGACGCTAAATACGCACTCAAAAAATAATCACAATTTACGATATATGAATTATTTCCATATATTATTTTGATCTCTATATATGAAATTTGTAATTTTTGAATACTATAAAATATATTTATAATTTGTTAATAATGTTCTCACAAAATATATCTCATTTCTGGGTTTCTGTGCAAAACTAGGTTTCAAGATATGATTTTTTTCATATATCTGAATATTTTTTTGATTCAAAATAATATATTTAATTAATTAATTAATTACACAAATTTTTATATAATTATTTTTAAGTTATAATTATATTATTTAATATAATTAATATTCAATATTATATAAATATTAATAAAAAATAATTTAATAAATTTAACAAAATTATATCTTTATTTTTTTTATATATAATTGGTTGAACAAGCCTGATGCAAGATTAAAAAATGCATAAAGCAGTGTCTAAATTACATTCTACTTAAACACACAATATATTTTTAAAAATAAAATTTCGAGATTTTTATACAATTTTCATATCTAAATACGCACTCGTCGTTAAATTATCATAAAAAAAATGTTCCAATAAAATCGAACGGGGAGAAAAAAAAAGTTCAAATTCCAATAACGACCTCGAAATTTATAAACAAATATTAAATTAAATTCCGTTATATTATTAATAATATTATTTATATTGACAATTATCGAGACTATTTACTATATTATTACTGAATATTTCACATTTACAACATTCGACGAGGGTGTGGCGTTCTGGAATTCGCCCAGGGGTTGACAGCATACAAGTTTGCCTACGGACGTAATTATAATTTTATGCCCGACCGCATTATAGCGCATTAACTATGCGCAAAAAATGTGGCTTATTGAACGCATTATATATTAATAAAAAAAAATATTACTTAATCGAATCGCAAAACGCGCTGATGAATGACTGCAATTTGTTACGAAGTAAGGTGGTTCAAAAAAAAATACATAAAAAATAATTAATGCTACTGCAATACGTGTACAATTTATTTATTTTTATAAATTTAAACTAACGATTTATTATTATAGAAAATTAAAATATTGATTTTATATGAATAATTATCGAATTAGACATAATTTTCTATACATTTAAAAAAATATTATAATTAAAAAAATATTAAATATCAATTTTGTATTTTATTACCGAATTATATAATATGTATAAATATGTGAATTTAATGAGATATATTAGATGAATAAAAAAAAAATGTAATATTTTTATACCTGAATTTTGGGTCAGTCGATGTTATTACATTGCAGTATAAAGATTATTTTAGTGTTCATTAATCGTTTTAAAGGTGAATTTGAAAAATTATTCACTAAATATAAAATAAATAAATAAATTATAATATACATACATAATTATAATAACTGCGTCATCAAATTCTATATACAAATCGGGTGTGGTCGCGGCTTTACGTTGCAACTTCGGAGTCTGCGGATTTAATTCGGTTTTTTTTTTGTGCGACGCGACAAAAAAAAAACTCGAATAGTGTCGTATGTCGAGTCACTAACAAGACAGTTCCGTTTGCTTGTCGACACAGCTGAGTGACAATCGATAAGTTTTTTAACGTGACGCTATATCGAACTTTTTATTTTTGCCGACATATTCTGACGTAGCACGCTAAATCGTCGTTTAATACGTTTTCATATAGCACGATATAATATTTTAAATTAATATTTGAATTATTTAATAGTCGTTTTATAGTAAATAAAAAGAGAAACCTAAAAAAACAATCAGCAATCTAAAGAAAATCTAAATATTTATACAAAATTGATAACCTTATCTTGTTAATAATCTTGATATAAAAGACGTTTTAAATTAAAAAGAAAAAACACCAAAAAAAAAAAAAAATTTTTTTTATTTTAAAAATCATTCAAAAAATATAATAATATACAAATTATTATATTAAAAAACAATAATTTAAAAATTTAATTATTGTATTAAATAATCAGTGTTTAAATTCACTTACCTATATTGAGTTGTTCAACACGCAAGAGTTGAAATCCGTGCTCTTGCTATATTATATAATTTTATAAAATATTGTTTTATATTATTTTTAATATAATTATTTATAAAAATCGTAAATATATTTATATTATAATATTTTAAAAATATTTTTTAAAATATTTACAATAAAAAAAAACATAAAATAAAAAAACAGTCAATTCGTTCCCTTAACAACGCTAACGATGCTACGGCAAAGTAAAAAAATAAAAAATAAACCAAAAAGCTCGCGTCCCAAACTCGAAAAACTACTGCGGAAGCAAAACGTCATAAGAGCCGCCTCGCTATAGCGCAACGTTAACGGCGACGAAACGAAACAAGCGACCGAACGATATTAACCTCTAATGACCCGCAAATAAAGGTTAAATTCCATTGCGTGTTCGACGAAGGACCACACACGTCGAATAATCTTTGTACCTAACCGCCCGGTGAGCTTAATGATATACTGACCGATAGTCGGCTCGGTTAAAATGATCGAAAAAGTGCAAGCGATTTTCAACTTTATTCGTATGCATGCACAAGTTATATTTTTGCGTGACAAAATTTTAACGAGATCGTACCTTTTCGAACGAACGGTCGTAAGAACGTCGTACGCGCTGATCAAATATGAACTTTATTACGTACTTAAATAAGGCATGAAATCTTTTGCAGTGGGTTTATATGGCGTACATTGACCATTTTATTTCTCCGTGAGATAAACTTCATTCTCGCGAGACACGAAAACGTTGTACGAAAAAAATACACGTTAAAAAAACAACGAAACGATCAGTTCAAACACAAAAGCGCCAGATTTTCCTTTTATATTGTTAATGTTAATAACAACGTTTCGTGTGTGTGTGTGTGTGTGTGTGTACATTATTTTCCTTTTTTTTACTCCGGTCGTTATTTAGATATTATTGAACTTTCGATGATTGGATGATTCGACGTTAATTTCTTTGTTATATTACGAGTACTGGGTGGTTAATATTTTTTATGACTAAAAATAATATTAAATTTCATATAAAAACGTGCACATTTTAATTTTATTATATATTACATTAATGTAATACTTTATTATATGTGTTTTAATTATAATTTTCCACAAAAGATTTTATTTTTTTAAATTTATATTATATCTGATTTCATTATTAAATGCAAAATGTTGAATTTTTAAATAAAATTATATTCATAATAAATAATAACTTAAATAAAAATATAATTTATGTATCCTTCTTCATTTATGATATAAAAAAATCTTTATACAAAGTCATTATGAAAAATATTGATTTACATAACTATTTAAAAATTTTACTTTGTGATAATAAAAGTCCAATTTTTGTAATATATCAATAAAAACTATAACCACACTGTCAATTGGAGTGTCAAAAAAATGCTGAGATGATTGTAAAGGATTGAAAATGTCAATCAATTATGCTTTCAGTAATAAAATGCTATATTGACACAGAAAATAAAATATTAAAAATTTTTAATATCCAGTTTTTTTTTAGATCTTATCATTAAATATAAACTTAGAATATTTGCATTATTTAAAATGATTTTATCTCGAATTTCGTGATGAAAAATTAATGTACATATTTTACTTAAACAAAAATATTGAAAAAGACCATTCGTATTACATTATATGTAATACGTTTCTTAATAAATGTGTAAAATACTCGTATTATATCTATATAATAAAAATAAATGACACTGTAAAATTCAAATCTACGATTTTATATTACAATATATTTTGCATTGAAGCTTATCTGTAAATCTAAAATTGACAAAAATATCTACAATATGACACACGGCAACATTACATAATGATAAACGTACAATTGACACCTCGAAACGGAATTCGAACCCTGTAACTGTTCAATAAAAGTCAAATGTTTTAACCATACGACTATTATAAACATCACATTTTATATTCAAAAAATATTGCATGAAAAATACCATATTTATTTTAATATTTCATAGATTTCTTTTTTTGAAATATAGGACATTATTTTTTTTTATAAAAAAAATAATATATTTTTTCAAAATAAAAATATTACTATATTTTTTGTACATTATTTAAGCGAGTCTTTTTTTTTTTGTATAAAAATACCATAATATTATAAGAATATGCATATAGTAAGTATAAAAATAATATATTTTTCAATCTTTTTTATTCAAAATATGTGTCGCTAGTTTATAATTATTAATATTTTTAAATTTGAATTATTTTATATAATAACTATTATAATAAATAATTATTTTACAATTTTTTTTTTAAATTATGACTTTATTCATATAAAATTACATTATGTATATATCATACTTAGAACACATTAATCTATCTTTTATCGTGTTTTATACCATTCAAATATTAATTTTATTATTATTAATAGTAAAAAAAAATGGTTTTCATTCCACAATTTAGGGTGTGTAAATAGGTGCAACGAACTTTCCCTTGTGTAACAATATATTTTTGTACGATTTTTAAGCATGTTCACTATAGTAATGTGTGTGTGTGTGTATCATAGAAAGTTGGACGATGTTTATTAACCGTTGATAATAATGAATAGTGTGTGCGTGATAGGGACATAAGGCATCGAGTTTTCTATTGGCTGGGGGGCTCGATAGATAAATCAATTTCGACCACACCCATAAAATCATCATAGAAAAGAGAAGAAAAATAATCATATATGTATATAAAGAAGAGCACGATGGACTAACACTATTATAGAACTAAAATAGCGACTCTTAACCTTTTTTAATGTACACGAATAATATTGATTCGGATTTTTTTTACCTTATCAATGACAATAATATTATTTAATATCGTAATGTTTGATTTAAAATAATCAATTCACTTTACAAATAATAAATATATATGTATTAATTAAATTTTGTATCAAATCAAGAAAAAAATTTTCTGGATCGTCGGTTAAAAATCTCTGAAATAGGGACTAGTTTTGTTAGTGGATCGGGGTTGAAGGTTTCACCGGAATTCAAAAGCACCGACGTACAAAAAAAAGGTGTACATACCTTAGATTATACGTTTTGGGAACAAAATATATATATATATATATATATATATATATATATATATATATATGGTATATATTCGTTCGTGTATTGGTCGAAATTGACGTGTAAATAGCTATTAAATAAATATGTACACTGTTTAATTATTTTTAATGTACGTTTATACGAATTTATATTTTTATCGCGACATAATAATCAGAGAGAGACGAAAGATCAAGGGGAATGAAAATATTATAGTTGATAATCTTATATGGATTTTGAATTTCAATCACAATAAAGTATTGATAATAATAATAGATCAAAAAAATAAAAATTATGTGTTGTATATATTTCAAGAATTTTTGTAAATATTTAAATGACTTACCATATCTGGTTAAAGAATTTTTATAAACCTACATATTTTTTTTTTATAGAATAGTGGAATCTATTTATATATTTTTTCTTAAAAATTCCATTACAACAATTTTCACACGATTTTTATTATGCATTCGAAGAATTTAAAACAATTTTCATGTCTTTAAGAGGGTAAAAAACTATTGTTGTAAATTTTGATCTGAACATTACAACCGGAAGTAAACCTTATAACCCATCGAACATATGCCGAATGTCACATTGTCAGCGGTTTTATTTAAAATTACTGTTAAAACTATATAAATATATTCAAATTCAACAAAAAAAATTGTAAAATCAATTTAGTATACTTTTTTTTAATGAATATATATATATATATATATATATATATATATATATATATATATATATATATACTGTATTTAATTAATTTCAAATGTATATCAATCAAAAAATTAAATCAAATTACAAAAGTGTTTTACTATAATCACATCCGATTTTTTTATCGATACAACTAATTTGACAATATTATTTCTCAAACGCAATTTGATAATAATAATAAAAAAACACAGTTATAAAATTCAATTGCGACTGCAATATAATTTATCACAGTCAGTCTGACATCGATAAATTTCGATATGAATATTACAGATCGTTATGTGTGTACTTACAAAACATACAAATGAAATAATATACACCTATTCGAAAAAATTGGGTGGTCCGGAAAAAAAGGCCGACTGCGAACACCAATTATTCAAACAGCGAAACGTTCACAACCACCATTTTGACAATACATATCAATTAATCTTGTTTGTAAAATTAACGAGCGACTCGTTCTATTTTTTTTTTTTACTTTTCTTCCCGTTGCTTTTTTTTCTTACGTAAAACCCGTATTTTTCACGTACAAATTATATAAAACCACGTACACGTAAGAAACTGGAAAAAATACGTTAATTATCAAAGCATCAAGAGTGAAAATAATTAAAATAGAAAAAAAATAAATAAATATATAAATAAACGGTAAATAAGCAATGATAAAGCGAAGCGAGCGTAATTCGCTTGATAAACGATCGTACGAGTTTTATACGATGCCGTTTCTATATAACCATATATATATATATTTTTTAATACCGGTTTCTTTTTTGTTTTCTTACCGGTAATTAGAAGCGGCTTTGATAATGTATAAATTTTATATTTATATTGTTGTAAGTGGGCGGTCAAATGAAAATTTTCGACTTGATACTATCGCTCTGTAATAACACGGTGCTCGATTCAGATCTGTAGATATATATATATATATATATATATATATATATATATATATATATGTATAAAACTTTGAGAATCGTTGCTTAAATTTTCTCAGTCGGTCTATTTTACTGTTGAGAAACGTTGAAATCGCCGCTCTATTTTATATAATACCCTTGAAATTATTTAATTGCTATAAAGATTCGTAAACATTTTTATCTTAAAATCCACAATAGTTAAAAATTAATATATTCAATATTTAATAAATCAAAAATTCTAATCATAAGGTGTAATTTATAAAAGATATCACTTTTTTCAAAATATTTCTAAATTTAATTACGATCAATTATTTCACAATTTTGCAATCATTGAGCTTTCAATTTGTATTAATTTTTTAAAAAAAAGAAACATTCAACAATGTAAAAAAAAACTTGAAAATGAGGACAATATATGTTTAAAAAAAGCAGTCATACTCGTTATAATATAAATGTTATTATATGACATGTGTTTATAAAAGTAATAATATATAATTGAAATATCCGGGCAAACTTTCTTTCTTTTACATTATATATATAAACATGCCAATTATTATTTTTTTATATATAATAACAATTGACATAACATTATTTTAACTGATATGTTTTATTAAAAATGTAATTATATAATGTACTTATATTATATACGTTTTCTTTTTATAATAGTATAGATTTCTAATGTTGAATTTTGAATTCTAAACAATGACATATATATTTTAATAATAATTTACGTCCGTCGTTCCGTCTTAACTGAATTAATTTTTTTATAGATATTAATATTTTCAATAATGCTAAAGCGTAATAATAATTATAATCATACTGGGGTGTCTTATTCACGGTTTATATTTCAAATATTTTAACCGCGGCACATTTTAACTTAATTTCTACTAATTTTTTTTAATCTTTTATTAAAAGACGAGCGTATTAGTGGGGCGTTGTTCACGACTAGTAAATGAATTAGTCAACGATGACTTTACAACATTTCTAATTTATTCACCTCCCAGTCGTTAGAATGTAACAGACTCGAAAAACATGGCGTTAAAAACATTTTGAAGATTATTAAATATCACCCCTATGCTGTCGTATACGCAATTTTTCTATTACACACCCTTAAAGACGAGTTTGTCAATCTATTTTTTTTAGCCAAGTTTTTGATGTTAATATTTTATATATATATGGTATATATATATATACAAAAAGCGAATAACATTTATAATTTATAATAATTTATAATTTTAAATACGTAAAAAAAATGGCAATCCTGAGTAAATTTAATTTAGATTTGGCGACTCAACTCTGTAAAAAATAAATCAACGCGAAGCTTAAAGAGACTTTCGTCTTTATAAAACAATTTTACCATATTTTTATATATTTTATTGTTATTTTTTTTTTTGTATAAATAATTTATTATGTTTTATGAAAATAATTTAGGTCATTTTTTATATTATTAAATTTAGAAAACCTTTCTTAAAAGTATTAAAATTAATAATAAAATTCATATACTCAAAATATTTGTCCTTTATTTACTATATAAATTAAATATCTTATTTCGAATCAAATTATTCTACATATAAAAATAAATGTTTTGTAATTATTAAATTTATATATATTTTTTAAATATATGATGTGAATTCAAACGTTGCTTCGAAAAATAATAATACATTTAATTATATACATATAGTTTTAATATATTTTATATTAATTCAGTCGTGTGACTTTTTTGTACAATTACGTGTTTATTTAAATTTATAACCGTGTAAAGATAACGCGACATTTTGCGCTATGTTATAATTTTATGACTTAAATTGCGTCATAAATCGACGACGATTTACAGCGGTATTTAAAATTCGTTATAAATGCATAAATTAATACAGAATGAAGAAATATATATATATATATATATATATATATATATATATATATATATATATATATATATATATATATATATCTTATCGATTCCTATTTTCTTCGAGACGCAATAAATTATCGCTTACCGTTACATTAATTCGGCGAGATAATGAAACACGACAAAAATTCAGCTCGATGAATATTTAAAAGATTTTTAAAGTTTTATAAATATGCATCGGTAACATATGTAGCGTTAATTTAATGCAAATTTTATCGTCGAAATTATTATATAATAAATCTTTATTAGTCAAAATGTAGCCCGCAGTAATAATATCACCTGATGTTACATTTATATAAAAAAATATTTTTCATAATCGTTTATAAGTGATGACAGCGGCACCACTGCGCCATCTATGATTATCATTAGTCAAATATAAAATATTAAATACAATATATACACATTTGAAATTTAAAACAATTTATTGATACAAAATAAAGTATTTATAACAGGGATAATTTTATTATTTAATATTGGATTATATCGGATAATTTTCAGGTCATAGTTTCTACGGAAATTACATAGTAAATCATCGTAAAGAAGGCAACTGGAAACCGTCTTTACGACCAATTTCGTAAAATTGTTATGATGATATAATTATCATAGTAATTCGCTATCTTTATACGTGGTAAACGAGCTGCGGAAAAATGTGCCGTTCTTCAGCATGAATAATGTTAAAACTCTTTTTATATATCGACATAATATATTTGCAATTATAGTTAGAGAAGAGCTACTTTTTCAATATATAAAAAATTTTATTATATAATTTTAAATATATATATATATATATATATAAATATATATATATATATATATAAATATATATATATATATATATATATATATATATTAAAATTAAAATATTTTTTTATCGATCATTTCTAATGTGATTTTCATTCGATACGGTTAAATCTGAATATGGTAACGATTCATTATACTGACAGCCACTTTGAGTTATAACATTATTTTTACTATGGTGCGATATATATATATATATATATATATATATATATATATATATATATATATATATATATATATATATATATATTATTTTGAAAAAAAAATTGCGGTTAAACCTTGTAAGAAACCCGTCACGCACCAACAACAACATCGTCGAAATCAATTACGCACGAATTCGTGTAATTCTTTTTCTTTTTCGCCATCTTACAAACACACACACACACACACACAATATATTTTATTTCTTTTCTCAATCTTTCGTCTTATTTTTGTTATGATACTGCCTTTTTTTTTCGTCGTCGTTGTCACTTGAGGCCAAATTGAGCGTAACGATCCGTTCATTCTCTACGGGGGTACATAAAACACACTTGGGAATTTTCATCTAAAAATTTTCAAAAAAAAAAAATGAAAAAAAACATACATACATATATGCATATATATATTTATATATAAAATTCGCCAACGACCCGATGTTTTTCGTCTCCCCGATGCGTCCGGGACGTTTACATTCACGAGTCCTTTCGAGCGTCAAATATTTTGACGCGCACTCAGCGGGATTCGAACCCGTGCCTAATCGAACGTCCGTCTCGTTATTTATTATTTATTTTATTTATTGTAAATATTTAACGTCTCACGTCTTCATATATAGATTTATTTATTGCTTTATCGTATTGTGAACATACACCATTCATATAATGTGAATGGTAAAAATTCCGAATTTTATACATTTGTATGTTTTTTTTTATTTATTTTTATTTTTCATTTTCAAACGTTCAATTTGAATAATTGTGTTTAAAAATATTCTTTTGTGCGATCTAATAAATTATTATTTATAATATGCTCATGAAATTTATTTCTTTATAAATTTCGGATTTTTGTTAATTTTGAATTACTATATAAATCAACATAATTTATAAATTTAATTATACGATAAACCGTATATATCTTAAAATAAAGTGACGTTAATTTTCATTAATAAATACATTAACTATTTATAATATATACAATAATTTAATAAAATATTCTGTTATAAAAGATTTTCCGAAAGAAAATAATTATGCAATAAAATTTTATATCAACTATAATTAAATTAAAACATTATAATATCAACATTATTTTTCTATAAAAAAATACATAATATTTCCATTTATGAAAATTTTAAATTACATAATTTATCATTTCTCTCATTTTATTAATATATTTATTATATTATATTATATATATATATATATATATATATATATATATATTTTATTACAAATTTACAAAAATAAAGCTGTTATTCTTTTAATATTTCATGTTGACAAACTTGGATAAAAATCTCATGTATAAAAAGTGGTGACTACGTGTCAATGACAATAAAATGTCACTCTCGAGTAATTTTCTTGGAAAGGTAGAATACTTAACTTTTACCTTCTTTGTAAAACCAAAATATAATTTTATATTATTTTTTTCCTAACGAAAAATAAAATACTTCTCGTCAAACATCACAAAAATCATCAGACCTTTATTACTTTATATCGATAATTTACATTGTATCGTTTCTATTAATCGATACATTATATTAACAATACATTTATATACGAAAGTCGAGGACTGTAATTTTATGCATTCGCATCGTTAACGAGCCACAAACTCGACACAATTTTAATATTCAAATCGCGCGACGGACTTCAAACGATCAAAGCACAAAACGGAGTACTTTTACGTCGCTTTTTTTCCTCCCCTCCCCCCCTTTCGATTCGTTTATTTTTCTTTTTCGAATAATTTTATTTTTCATTTTCAGCTCTTTGTCCGATCGAAGATGGCGTAATTAGTTCTAAATGGTGGTCGTTTCCGACGTCGTATCAATTACGACGGTGAATTAAGGCCGACACATTTAATTTATTGACCGGCCTGTCTTTTTCTCTCTCACCGTCTGTCGACTAACGACACTTTAATTTTCCTCTCAGCATTTTCGCATTTTTCCCGCCTCCTTTTTTTTTCAACTCGGCTCAATCTAGATCGGATCCGATCGGTTTTATTTCGACGAATAATCGTCCTCTTTTATCGCTAAACGACCGATATTTAATGGCTGAAATATACGCATGCAATATTTTTTTTAAAGACGGGACTAAAACATAAAATAATACAGTTTTTTAAAAAATATTTAATATATTTAAAATCCTAATATATTTTTATATATAATTGATCACATATTTTCGTATTAAATTGATGTTCTTAATAATTAAAAATAATAGTAAAATTATTACATATGAAATGAGACGGATTTATAATTATAAACGTATAAAATGTATCCGAATGAAATCGTTTTTTCATTAAATTTTATTTCGGAAAAAGAAACCGAGTCGTAAATACGAATCCGTCGACAGGTGGTCGTTAATGGATATTTTTCGTTTTATGACATCTTTTTCTTCATGGAAAAATCGTCATAAAAATAATATTTAAACGAGTTCGACGTCGTAATTGCGACCGAAATTAACTTTTATTCGTCTCTAATTGCACGCGATCGCGAACAGTTCGACACTTATAATGTTACAAAGGTTCAAAAATTCCACAAAAAGAAAAAAAACGATGTGACGTTTATCAAGAAAAATAATATATTTTTCATCACAAATACAATGAAATTGATTTTTTTTCAGCCGACGATCGGATTAAGCGCGTCCTAAATCATGAATTTATTACGCATTGAAAACTGCGGTGTATTTACCGACGAAAAAAAAAAACGGGATGAATGCGTTTACAATTTATATTTTTGCCCGGTCGAATTGAAATATTTCAATATTTACGGTCTTTATCGACCGGTTGCTTTTTAACAGCTCATTATAAATTACGATGAAAATTCATGAATAAATTATGCGAACGCATCGACGTTAACTTTCGACCGGCGACGGCTTAATATATGTGAAGTGATTTTTTTTCCAAGCGAATATTTTATCAGTTAATAAAATTTCTCATCTTATATACTGTTGCACTGTTTTAAATATATATATTTTTAAAAAAATATATTGATTATTCTATCAAAAATTATCATTTTATATAAACCAAATTTGCATTTTTCCAGAAATTAAATTCACTTGTATTTGAATATTAAAAAAATATTTATAAATGTGTAAATTTCTGCAAAAACCGTATTGATATTAATTATTACAAAATTTTAAAATAATTTCTGTATAGGTTTTAGTAAATTATTCTATTCTAGGTCTAACGATTTTTTTTTTTGAACAGAGTTAATCATATTTTTATTTGAAGGTTATTTCTTTAGATTTCATTTTGCTAAAAATCTAAATAATTATATAGTTATTAAAAAAAATATTTATACCAATTAAAAAAAAACGTATTTTCTGTTGTGCGTTTTAACCTGTCAATTAAAATGTTTTTATACTAATATAATAACTCTTTTTCAAGAACTAGTTAATATTTAATCTGATAATAATACCCCAGCTTATCATTTGTAGATTTTATTAAGAATATTTTTTTTTTTTGTAAATCAAATTTAGATATTCTTATAAAATTTAATATTAATGGTATAAAAATATAAGTTTCAATTTAAAATAATAGCACAAATAGTCGTTTTATTTCTTATTATATATATATATTTTTTTTTTCAATTTAAATCATAGTAAATGAACGATTTATGTAAGGAGTGAAATTTATACAACACATATATTAAATAAATAATAATAAAATTTCGATCGCATATATGCGTATATCAATTAAATAATTTTATTTATATTCCGTACAAAATTTTAATTACATCACTTAAATTAACGACGCATTTCTTCGTAATAATATATTAATAACAAAAATATATGCGAGCGTTCATTAAGTCGCAATTTCGGCATAATTGACCGGTTCGATCATTAAATTTTCAAAAAAAAAAAAAAAATATGTAAATCGTATCTTTGGGGCACAATTCAATTATTTACCGCTTAATTCGCATTACGAACGCACAATTAGATCGACTCGTTTTCAACCGATTTATTGCCGATATTAATTTATTAAATATATATATATATATATATATATATATATATATATATATATAAACGATATAAATAATTCTCGGAATATTCTAATTTTTCATGGTAACCGCAAATAATAATTCTATTTAATATTTATATATATATATATATATATATATATATATATATATATATATATATATATATATATATATATATATTTATTTATTTATTTATATATATACATCATTATTCTTGTATTATATATAAAGAGAATAAAGTACAATTATAACAAAAGCGCAGCGGTAGAGAAAAAAAAATCGTATAAAGCTCGACAAAAGAGAGAAAAGCTCAACGTTTGCAAACAGCGAAATCGGAGTAATTGAAACGTCGCGTCACCGAACAACAAACGGACACAACGACTTTTGTAAGCTTTTTTTTGTTTTGTTATCGATAAATCAGTGCGCGAAACAAAGCGGGAAGATAAACGAAACCACCCACAAGCAACGTGCACGTCTAATTAAGCATAACACGCAAAAAGTGAACACCATGTATATATAAATATTTATATTCGTATATATGTAGTTTAGTAAATATTGTACGTATTGATTGTTGAAAATTCCCACAGGTGACAATTCGCAACGGAATGACACTTTCGGGGAAACCATTCGTGACACCTCATTGTAAAAGCAACAGGTATTACAACGAGCATACATTGCTATGAGGTGTGACAATAAAATTACGCGACTCGTATCGTTAAATGTACTCGAAAAGCGATAACGTATATTTTATCTATCCATCAGTTAAGCATTTGCATATATTTAACCCTTTATCGCATAGTGGATCATATATTTAATTCAAAATAAATTTACATCATTTTTATGATAACAACTTTAACTGCTATATATGAACCAAAATATTTTCTATATGAAAAATATTTTTTTTAATCTAAAAATAAAAAAAATATGCATTATATATTTTTTAATTAATAAAATAGTTATGCCATAAAAAATTAAAATATATTTTTTTTACAATTTATAATGGTAATATAATATAGTATATATAATACTATAATATGTTTGATTTAAATTCAATTTATATATATAATATTTTCATGCTTTAAATAAATACTCGTCATCTTTTATTTACAATATGTATCTTTAAATATATAATGATTCTTCAAGTTTTATAAATAAGTGAGCTTTCTATAATAACATAAAATTATTTTAAACAAAATCGTTTTTGCCGCTACACATTTTAGAACACAACGGGCCAATATTAGATAATTTTCTATAATAGTGTTTCTCAAAGTGTTTCAGTTCGTGCTCAACAATTGAAAATTTCAAATAATTTTCTACTATCGCAATTTTCACAGTTACTTTTTTTTTCTTATATTAATCATTAAAATTATGTATTCTTTAAATTATCATAGATCATTTGGAAATTTAACTAAAATACTCTTCTCCGGTTCTATTATAATTTTATTATTTTGACATAAAAAATAATGTGTAGCGGTAAATTTTCTTACATTTTACACAAAATGAAACTATTTTCTAAGAGTGAAAAATCATATACACACACACACACACACACACACGCACGCTCGTTATATCTGATTTTTGCTGCAACAACGAAAGTAACGAGTAAATTATAAAGAACTGCAAAAATCGTGACCGACAAAAGGCGTGCGCATGCCGCCGGCCCGATTTTTTTTCTCTTCGCCTCGGAAGTGTATGCGAAATCCGGCAACTTTTTGATCACACCACACCACCTCCGATACTTGTAAGGTCCGTACGTACGGATAAATTGACCGAAAACAATACTACGGATAAGAAGAGAAAACGCTCTATTGAATATCGTTTTTGTTCCGGCGGGTCGAAAAATTTTTCACATCACAAAACAATGGAAACGCACCTTAAGAACAATGAACGACGACACACAGCACATCTCAATAGGACGACCTTTCAACGTAACACACACACACAATGTCAAATTTTTTCAAAAAAAAAGTGAAAATCAAAATTGAATTTCGTGTACTTTAATTTCTATATAAAATCATTTTTAATCATATATTTTAGTCATATTAATATTAATTCCAATAGTTAAAAATTTTAAGGTTAATCAAAAAGCAATGATACTACAATCAATAATATAATAAACACTTATAAATTTTAACAATTTCATATTATAATTATATAATATTGTTAAACATTTTTTTTTCATCTAAAAACAATATCTACAATATAAAGTTCATTAATAAATATATTTATATCTAATAGCAGTATATTTCATTAATCAAAATTGTAAAAAAAATATATTCAATATACCAAAATTGATCTATCACGTGACAAACAATTAGCAGTAAATAATTGGTACGTGTGTGTGTGTGTGTGTAATTTGTTTAAATAAGAAGAAGAGATTCTAATGCCGTATTTGTATGAAAAAATGTCGTCACAGCTGCATTATAAATATAATTCCGTGGATGTAATCGACTTTAGAATGCGGTGAAACTCCGTCATTATGCATAATGCCGTAAATGGATCCGACATGTGAGAAAATGGCAATCGTATCTTTGTACGCATTTTTTTGTTTTCGCGAATCGTTTTCGCAATATATGGAGATATTAAGAGGGGTAATTAAATGAAACACAATGTCGTTCGAGGCGATAATAAATCAACGGTGTCGTCATTATTTATTTATTTATTTATTTTTTGATTTTTTTTTAAAATCCTTTTATAATATATATATATATATATATATATATATATATATATATATATATATATATATATATATATATATATATATATAACACGAATAAGTTTCAAATGATATATAGCACTATTGAATTATATAATGGTGACATCATCTTTAAATATATTATGTATAAGTGTGATATAATATTTAAATTAAATACAATTATATATTGAAATTATACGCTAAATGAATAGTTTTTCATAATTATTGTTGTTTATTTCTGTGTCATTTTACTATTAAATCATTTTATGTATTGTGGGTCAATTAAACAGCAGCTGAGATTACTAAACATCGAAATGAAGACAAATTAAAATTATGGTTATTGAAAAAAAAAACTTATATTTTATTTTTTAACTATAAAATTGCATTTTAGATATAATAAAATGTTTTTTTTAAAAGATCAAATTTGAATCTTTATAAAAAAAAATATATATATATATGGTATATATATAATATACAAAACACGTAGGAAATATTAACAATTAATAAATCAATATATGAAAACGTTCACCCTTTCAATACTCTAAAAATATATTATTATGAGAAATATAAATCAATAAGTATTTATTGTATAATACAATATTTTATTATAAATCATTAAAATTTTATACGCATCATATTTTAACTATATAATACGGAGCTGAAAAGAGATATTCCGTTTATTTACGATTCGTCGAAGTTGTATAAATTTATAAACACTTACGAGAACAATGTGCCATTTTATGCACAGAAACATTTATTACATATAAATTCTATATTAAAGCAAATATTTTATTACGTTTGCAACTATATATATATATATATATATATATATATATATATATATATATATATATATATATATATATAAAAGTGGCCATTGTGTATGTTTCACGTTTTACCGTAGAGATAAATTAACCATTTAAAAAAAAACGATTTGCGTCGTTCCGTAAACTTTTCAGTCGTACCCGTTTATTCGTTAGAGCGAATCAATCGCAATCATCTAATCACGCTCAATCGTCAGATTTGCCACTTGATTATGGGATAATTGTGGCGTTCGAATTGCATTTTACTTGTGGAATTCTCTTACCGTCCACGATCTGAGATGGTGAGGTGAACGAAAAAAGTAATATATATATATATATATATATACATATATATATATATATATATATATATATATATATATATATATATATTATAAAAAAAACGATCCTCGAATTCCAAGTCTTGCTTCGAAGTCCAAACGTGTTCGAAAATTCGCAGTGAAACATGAAAAAAATAATGAGGAATAGAAAGCTAACGTTTTAGATAACATACCGTTTCGAAGGACTTTGAGATTTTTATATGGGTCAAACTCGAATGTTTGTAATACAGGGTGCATATGAAATTTATATATTGCTTTTTATTTATATATTTATATCAATTTCTTTTTATTATAACAACCGTCACTATGTATTTTTATAAATTATAAAAAATGGCCATGACTAAAAATTCTGAAAGAACTTCTTCAGTACATCACAATATAATATATTGTAATATTTTATAGACTTTATAAAACAAATTAAATTTGCGTTTTTGTTTTATATTAATTTTATAAAAGTGAATCTTTCAAAAATAATGATAATCACAATTTAACAAATAAATAATCCATATTACATCGACTTTATATGGAATCTAATAGTCTTTATTTCATATATTTTATAGTAAATTATAAATAAGTATCATTTATATTATCGTTTTTTATTTTATTTAATTGTGAATCATAATTAACATCGAAGATCTAAAATGTTTCTTTATACAAAAACATTTTTTATTAGTTTTAAAAAATATTAAAAATATATATATATGTATAAGTAAGAATATCGTGTACATTTTTAATGACTTATATGTGTTATCGGCAAATTCGGTGTCCGCAGATAAGCCGCGGTTGCACTACGACGCTCAATCCATTAGCGCAACGCGCTCATTTAAACATCCGAACAATTCCGCCGGGACGACTATCGCGTCGCAAATGCAAAATTTGACCGAAAACGAGCCCGATAAACTGCAATAACAAAAAAAAAAAGGCGGCAAAAAGGGCGGAATATAAAAATGCGAAAAAAAAAGCGCCCGGCAGCCGCCGTACAAAAACACGCCGCGAAACGGAATTAAAACAAAACGAAACAAGACGTGCCTACTTCTTCGTACCTATAAGAAGTATATATGTTGGATATAAGAAGTAGGTATATGTCGAGTGGCGGACCACCCAAGTCGTCGCAAGTCGGGGCCTTTATTACCGTGTCGACCGTTTTTAATACGCTTTATTTCTCTCTTCGCAGAAATGTGTTCAATGTATCATCACGCCCATCATCGGATCAAATTCAACCGCTAAAAAATAACGCATATCTTTAAATATTCCCTTTAATAACTAAAATATAGTAAATATCGCTTATATTATATATTATTATATTAACAATTATTTTTTAAATATATCTCTAATATTTTTTTACAATTTATATGGTATATAAATATAATAAAAAAGCGTTTATAAACATAATATCAAATAAATTAATTAATATAAATTTTATATAGAAAAAAAAAGTAGATTTTATAGTAGGATAAATAAGAAAGAAAAATTTGAAATGATATTCACATCACAGTACTTGAAAAAATAAATGTAAATTTATTTAATTATAAATGAAATCATAAAAAAAGTATTTATTACTCTATGTACAATGTTTTTCAATTTTTAAAAATAATGTAAAGCACGTGGTAATCGATGATTTTTATAAATGTAAAAAATTTAAATATTTTTGAATTTCTTGTAATTAAGTCCCATTAAATACTGACTGCACAAAAAATACGTGTCATTAAAATTGTTTTTACACAAATTAAAGAATCCTCGAAAATTACCTCAATTTTTAGTATTAACAGCAAACATTTAAAAATGATTACCAAACACTTTTCAAATATTTAAAACATAAACATTCATATATTAATTATATGTGTATATATAATATTATATATTTGACCTTCTAAGTGTATAATTAGGAAAAACCGTATTGATGAGCAGAATGTTTATATTCGTTTATCACATTATATTTTTTTGAAAAATCGCTTAAAAATTAGATTATATTATTTTTATAATTTATATTCAATATTATATAAACTATTATAATATTATATATAAAATTGACATTATTCCCTACAAATCAATTTATTTGTGAAACTAAATTTTATACAAATGATTATAAAATTAAATTTATAATCAAAAAATATTATTGTTGAATATTTATCATATTATATTTTATGAATTTAACTATTTTATTTTTTTTTAATAATAATAAAATTTAATTTAATGTAAAAGGAACGTTCAATGGTCCATGAATATTATATATGGTACAGTGATGTATTGAATATTATATACTCTTTCAAAATGAATAATTTATATATGTAGCTACCTTTTTTCGCGACTTTTGTCTTTTATAAACTCTCAATATCGTTATTATTATTTTAATTTCCACATCTTCATAAGATTTTTTTTCACTCTATATAAATATTATTATTTATATATAAAATCATTGCACGTAGAATAATCGACGATTTATCTACGGTGCGCAGAGTAAAGTTTGTATTTATTATTTATTATTTATAATATATATATATATATATATATATATATATATATATATATATATAATGCATATTGCTCAAACACAATTGATTTTCAAACATTACAAATTCATTTTGCGATCGACCGTGGCAAACAATACTTCGCCATAAACGTTTATACGTGTATCTGTTTGTATTAAGCCGCGACCACACGATCGGAACATTCGACTGAAATATTACGCTGCGCCGAGATGAAAGAGAAAAAAAAAATGAAAACAAAAAGAAAAACCGCCGGCGCGCAACGTGTTATCGCGGAAAATATTATAAAATATAATTTTGACGCTGAAGGAACGAGAAAAAGCTATTTAGTATATATTTTATTTTTATTAAAATTACGATCGTCAAAGAAAAAAATATTTTTTACTCATTATATTATACACTAAGATATTTTTTTTCTGATTTCAGCATAATTATGTACATAATATTTTTCGTAAATAAAAAATAAAATAATTTATATAATATGCAACAAATTCAAACTCAATATTTTTTATTACAAAATTAATATATATATATATATATATATATATATATATATATATATATTGATCACATAATTTCAAACCAGGGTTTCTCAAGGCTATATAGGAAATGATCTAGGTACATTTTACTATAATAACATCATGTCAAAAAGTAAACAAACTGGGTCACTCTCTTCTAGTGCTGCAGGGTGACTGGAAAAATGCAGCTATATGGTAATTTCTATTTAACGCTACACCACTGGCCATAGGCTATTAACACTAGGGTCAACTCAATCAACTTTTACTCGTCAATAAATAATTTAAAAAAAATCATCCGATTCATCGAAAAGAAATTCTTTCGAAACTCGTCATATTTCGACGCCGATAAAATCGCACACAAAAAATCGTTATTTTCGAATTTCAATATATAATATAAGAAAAATTTACAATTCTTTCTACTTTTTTTTTTACAATTATATAATACTTAATATTTATTTCGTTCTATCAACATGTTCGTATAATATTATCGACGTGCTCGTTTTACAATACACTTTCTTATGGGCGAACACAAAAATAAAAATTTGTCACGCGCGTAATAACTTAAACGGTTCAAGTCGCAGGTTCATTTTCATTTTATTTTTTGAGTCATTGTTGTGTATTTTCGTGGTTTTTTTTTATTATTCTTTAATTTCGCTTGTCGTCTTTGTGTTGCTCACGATTCAGAACGTTTAAAACGTTTAAAAAGTAAAAATGAATAGCGTTAAATTGATGCAAAAAAAGAAATAAAACATTATACAAAGTAAAATTTTCACATTTGAACCGCATATATGATAAATATATTACTATAAAAAAATAAATAAAATTTCTACGAATATATAGATTGACATTTATAATATGCAACATGATCTTATATATAAAAATAAACATATCGTATAAAGTTATTTTCGTTTTAATGCAGATTTACACCACATAATTTAAATATTAAATTTCATTTACATCAATTTTGAATGTTTTATTAATGACGCGTGTAATAAATACATAAAATCCAGTCGATACTTTATGGGGTAAAGGTTAAAATACTGGTTAACTTTTGCATTCGACATTATTATTGTAACCGTTTCACGAGTCGCATTTACTGTGACGGAAAATAAAGCAAATAATTAAACGTATTTTATTATATATTCAATAAATTTTCCGTCCGGCTGTGAAAGTCGTATATTTAATAACGTTGTAAATATATTAAAACTTACACTGTTTATATTATATTAAAGAAAAAAGTTTTTTTTTTCAACATCGAGGAATAAAATTATTATTTTTACTTTGTACTTTGAAATATAATAATCCATTTCTGTAGAATAATTCAACCGTTGACTCATGAAGCAGAATAAGAATGCAATATATTATTTATATGTATTTTTTTTTTGCCCCCTCGCTCGGTGTTGACTTCTGCGTAATATTTAATAACCAGTTTCATTTATTTATTTGTATAAATAAAATAAAGATTTATTCATTGGGATTCCAATGCATTTTATAATAATAACAAATATATACGCGATTCTCGCTTTCTATCATCGTATAACTTGTCTCGTACACCTTTTTTAAACGTATTTATTTATCGTCGATTTATATATTAATTTTTTACATAATAAGCTGTCTTTTGAAATGTTACGCAATGCGTGCATTATTAATATTTAATGCTTGTTGCGAGAATACAAAGCCGTATCCAGACTATTTAGAAAATATTAAAAAAAAAATCTCTAACATCCAAAAGAAATAATAGAAATTAAATATTCATATATTTTTTAATAGAATTTAATATTCTTTAATAAATATGGGTCAAATTAAAAATTATTATGGTGTATGAAAACTATTCATGGACATATATAAGAATTGATATTTACGATATTTTTTCAATATCAAATTTCACATTGATGAAAAAAATTTTATTGATTTTGAAATATAATTTTAATCCAAAAACTTCCACTTAATTATAGGTTGCAACAGAAATAATTAAATTTTATATTAATATTTAAATTAAAATTTATTCAACATCATTAATATCGAATTTTAAAAATTCCACGTGACTCAAAATACATGGCTAATATATAGGCAATATATATATATATATATATATATATATATATATATAATAGCGAATAGCAAGCAACCAATGATTATGCAATATTTTATTATTGAATTGAATAGAAACACATATAATGACAACATATGGGTTTGAAGCTTAACCGACCATTTAAGTCGCTTCGAATATCTCTTTCAATATCTATGCCGCGTTTTTCATTACATATTCATATTGTGAACCCAGTATACGTTTATATAAATAAATATATATATATATATAAATAAATATATATATATATATATATATATGTGTGTGTGTGTGTGTGTGTGTGTGTGTGTGTGTGTGTGTGTGTGTGTGTGTAGATAAATAAATAAATAAATAAGCGTTCGAATAATCAGTTTCCGGTTGAATTATAGTATGACATTATCTGCGTAGAGCATCTTGGAACAATTCGCCGGTACAACTTGTTCTATCCGATGCGAGTCGCATCGTTTTCGAACATTAATTATTATGTCTTCGACGATTTATTTTTATTTTTTTTTCAATTTACTTCATTTTATTTTATATATATATATATTTTTTTTCATACTATATTATTATGCCGCGAATTCAAGATCGGATTATAAACGAATGCGGGATGAAAATAACAATGTTACGATCGAGAGCAGTTAAGTGTACAAAGTTAATATATAATATAAAATTGTCAGCTAGTTTGTTGCTATAATATAAAATGAATTTTATATTTTTATTACGTATATATATATATAATTTTAAATATTTTTTGTTTATATTTTTATTGTAAAAATAAATTATATCTGTGATTCAAGTTTTAAGGCGCTGATTCGTTTAATTTATAGAATTGGGTCGAAAATTTTGCACTCAATAATTAAATTTTATTATAACTGATATATAAATTACCTACACTTCTTTAATAAAATTTAATAATAAATGTCGTATTTTTTAATAAAATAAATATCTTATATATTTACTTTTATACTTGTATATGGCGAATTAATTATATTATTATTTAAAAATATATCAATATTATGTTTTATAATATCGGAAAAAAAGTATTAATAAAATCATTTTAAACACACTTTGTTACAACCGAATATATATAAGAGCGATTTTTTTTTCATCCGGAGGGCGATAATAATAATAAAACACTTAAAAGAACGGCACTCGTTTCACGTGCGATTTTATTATGGAAATTTTCTCAACGAGATCATCCAATTTGGAAGTGACGTTAAAAATAAAAATTGAACGGCGGCAAACGCAAAAAAATGCAAACTTCATCATCGTCCAAAGGGGCAATAATTAAATGGCAATCATCTTTGAAAATCTCGGCTTCCATATGCTAAAACGTATATTTACACCATTAAATATTGAATTATACCGTGAATACGCATGCGAATGGCGTGTGTACGTATATATATATATATATATATATATATATGTGTGTGTGTGTGTGTGTAACACGCAAAATAAATATCGTTTAATAAAATCATTCTCAAACTTTTATTAAATACAGTTTTGTCGATTATATTTTTTATTCTATTATAAAACATATGAAAATGTTGTTGTATTTGAAAATTTAATTTCGTCTTATTTTTATTTAATAAAAATTATTTTATATGTTTCTTAAATATATTATTAAATTTTTTTATTATATATTTATTGTGATATATTAATTATTATATATAAATTAATTTACAAAAATATTATAATAAATTTGACATGAAAGTTGCCGTCGGTAAATTTTATTGTTACAATGTTTAACATATATAAACATACAATGAAACCGTCTAAATTAAATTTATTTTATAAAATATTATTTTTTTTATTTTTAGACCATTAATTTATTCTTCATAAATTTCTGATAAAAAAATAATGCTTAATATTTACACATTTTTAATTAGTAAATTTTATATTAAAAAGATATAATAAAATAATATAGAACTTTTTTAATTTATCATTATCTCAAACACTTTTTTATAATATATATAATAATGATTATAATTATTTATAATATTAAAAAAAATTAACATACGAGAAACGTTATTTGGTAGCGCGCATATTCATTTTAAATATTTTAAATATTTTAATTATACTTTTATTCATATTTTAAACTTTTAATATTATATTGTATAATAGGACCTTCTTGGAAAAATAAATATATAAAAATTGATACTAAAATTTAGACCCATATAATCAAATAATAATAATAGTGAGTGGTTTTGTTTTATTTTCATGACATTAATAACTTCTAATATCGAGTCGCTAGTTCTATATCCGACTTTTAGACTTATCATTCTTATTTCATGTATAGTTAATATTATCATATATAATATTTATATGTATATATATAATTTACAATGTAATACAATAATTGATATTTTATCATAATACATATTGTGTTGGCATTATATTGAAATATGACATTACAAAACTATGATCCGTCTACTTCGATATAATTACATTGTTATTTTTTTACATTATACACACACACACATATCATACGACGAGTTTTATAAACTAGTTATACAACATAGTATATATATATATATATATATATATATATATATATATATATATATATATCGTCGTCGTGACCGTGTAAGCGGTTATTAGCGAAAAGGCGAAAGATATCGATCTGCGGGCTTTCTCGGAATTTAAACGAAATCAAAAAGCGCATTAAGAAAAAAAAATATGATAAAAAGAAAAAGAGCTACAAATACGCGAACGTCAATTTGCAACTGTTATTATTATCGTCGTCGAATAATAAAATAATTCGACGTTATCGGATAATTGAAATGCAGCCCGAGTCGTCGAGATGAAATATATAAATAAATAAACGGACGTTAACGCGATTTAGACGGTGTCAATCGTTTAATTGTGCGGTTTCATGAGTTAACCCGCATATTTTCACTTGAAGTCAATCTTAATTAATATATACAGTGCAGCTATAAAAAATGCACTCGATCAATTAAAATTCATATATATGTGTGTGTGTGTTGTTTGTTTTGAATGACTTGAATAAATTAAGTATTAATTGATTCAAGTATTTTTTTTCACTATTATGATGAATGATATAAAAAAAATGCAATATTCTATATATATATAAAATAGTGTTATAAAAATATATTAATATAACACATTCAATTAAAAACATTTTTGATGAGTTATATTATATAATTGGTATTCTAATAATATTATATATTAGATAGAAAAATATTATAATATTTTAAAAATATATATATAGAGAGCCTTCAGAAAAATTATTAACGTTCAATCTAAAAAAATATTTCATTAAAAAAATACACCATACGAGTATAATATAACGTATACTTTAAATGAAATAGTCATTTATTATACGAATTTATCAAAATTTATTCATGTGTAAATAATAATTACCCATCACTAGTCACATTTTTCCAAAAACACATTACCTATATATTTATTTACAATATAAGCACTCATCATTTTGATAAGTATTCAAAAAATATACAAATGATCTAATCATTTTATTACACCATTGAATTTAACTGGAATTTGATACAGTACAAAAAAAATATTTCAACACCTCAAAATCCTCTATTTAAAATTATCGCTGGAATTGTATTTAAATTTATCAATTGAACTTTTTTTTTGAATGCGGAGAAAAAAAATCAATAACCGAACATTAAAGTTTGGTATTTGATAATAAAAAAAAATATGTGAATTTGTATTCATTCGATCTTTGGCATTGCCACTTTGATCTCACAAATAATAATCGAATATTTTTATTTTCTTATGTTGCTCAATCGAAAATAGGCAATATTGAATATTGATCACTAACACGCACATATAAATAGTTAAATCGTCATACAATTATATTATTGAAATACCAATGGATTAAAGCGTAAACATTATGTATATTTTATATGAATGTTTATGAAAAAATAATTTTCTTTGTTATTTAAATCTTTGTGCAACTTTATTTTATTATAAACATTTATAATAATAATTTATTTTTTTTTAATTTAAAATCTAATTGTTTACTTTTTATTTAAATTAAAAAAAATGTTTTATATATACTAATTAATATCATATTCATTATCAGAAATTAAAATATGTTCAATTATAAACAATTCGAAGCAACGAAAAAACAAAGTAAAATTAAAAAGAGAAATTTTTAACTTTCAGATATTTGTAACTGCAAATTTCTGAAAGGTCATTTCGCAAATAAAAGAAAGTTTATAAAGTGAACCGGAAAATATTTTATAATTATTTTACAAGATTAATTTATTTTAATTGATGAAAAAAGGCAATATAAACTTTTAAACATTTGATAATTGTATTAAACTTATTTTTAATAAAATATAATATATGCGTATATGATAAAAAATAATACATACATGGATTTTCGTTTTTCGATAAAATTTTTATCATAATTTATAATCTTTTATTATATAAAGAAAGCTGAAAATATTTATCATATTATTTATTTTAAAATATTGAAAAAAAAAACGACAAAGAATTTTATACGTCGATTTTTGTAATAAAAATAAAAAATAAAAATATAATCAACACCGTGAGACAGGATTCGAAACAAGGATCAATTTCATTATAATCTATTATGTGAATGAAATTTTAGACGTTTACTCGGAATTTATTTATAAACTGATATAAATTTTCTTAATTGAATAATTTTATTATTGCGTCCGTAGCAACAAAAAAAAATAATTTCGTAAGAATTAGAAAAAAAAATATTTTATGAAAATGAACGCTTATAAACTTGTAAGAAATGTAACCTCGATTATAAATCGGTAAAAGTTGTAATAAAAACCGATTAGGGCAATATATTTTAATAAATTTTTATTAAAATGAAAAGACTCGGTATTTTAATGTTTTTTTCTAATTCACACACACAAATATATATATATATATATATATATATATATATATATATATATATATATATATATAATATTTATGACCGTTTTTTTATGTTATCTAAATTGCTTTATTGCGTTTAAAATATATGACACATTATATCATTTAGTAATGTGTTACAATTATATAATATTCGGTTATGTTATTACTGACACTAAAATCCACACAATATATATTTTTTTTCAACGTTTAAATTTGATTTTATGATATAATAAATTAATGTTTACCCAGATCAATTTTTATTGGAATATCGTAAATTATAGGTTTTTATAATATTATGAAATTTCTTATATTAGAAAGTTCTATTGTGAATATATAATATATAATTGAATTTACATATATAAAACATATAATTTTACATTGTATTATAAATTTTATATAATAACATATTTTTATATCAATAATAATAATATTCACAATAAAAATCGAAATAAATAAATTTACATTGTCAATGATATAAAAATACTAAAAAAAAAATAAATAGAAAATAAACTAAAAACTATTAGTATATATAAGATTTAATTTTCATTATTTATATATCATATTTAAATATTAGATATAAATTCATTTAAAAAAAAAAGATGAAAACGTCTGCATTAATTTATTCGATTTAACTCATTCTACGCTCTTTATATTTAAAAACTTCAATTTATAAAAACTATCGTAAAAAACGAATTCACAAATACATTTATAAATATATAGTAATTTATATTTTTAAAAAATGGCATTAATTTTAAACCAATTTAATCTACATATAAACTTCACACTTTCGGTAACCATTAATATACGTACGTATAATTAAAAATAAAATTACTTATTTTCGAAACGATCACCGCACATAATTATTTACGTTACTCATAAAATAGAATCGTACACCTGTCAAATAATAAAAATAAATGGTTTTATATAATAAAAACAATAATAAATAAAATGATTTTCATACGAATTACTCCGTAATTATTGTGATATTTTCGAGTGTTTCCGTTTTTTTTTATACTTCAAGAAAATTTTTCGTGATACATACATACATATTATATTATATGTATATAGATAGATGTATACATATATACTATTTCAAGTACCTAAGATTGCGTAGAGCAAAGCGATGTGAACCAAAGCAACTGGTTCATATTTCGAGACTCAATAGCACAATAGGAATATCACATGTAATATAATATAATAAACATACGTGTGAAAAGCAAAGTTACACACACACACACACACACACATATATATATATATATATATATATATACTTTTAGAGTACACAACGACCGCGAAGAATTCAACCCCGAAATCCACCAAATCATCGAAATTGATGACGGTTATTTGTTCCCTTTGAGAAAGGCAGGTTTATGCTCGTTTGCCCCATTGGTTAAAAGCATGCCAGATGTTACCACGAAAACCGACCAATGGTCGAGCCGTTATGTTTTAATATCACAACCCTCGCTATGCCAAAAAACGTATAATATTTTACAAAAAAAAAAATATATATATATATATACCTAATAGTATATGAGATACGAAGATAAGGGATGCTGTTACACATATATGATGATAAAAGTAATATATAAAAATTTGATTTTTTATAAAATATATTGAAAATTATAAAGATAAGCGGATAAAGTTAACAAAAAAAAAATATATATTTTTATTTTATATAAATATTGTGCGGTGAAATTCGCGTACAAAAATCGTTTATTTTTTGTATGTTGCGTGTAAGAATATTTTTATTTTTCATTTCTCCGACAGCGAATTAAAATCGCGCATTACGGCCGAATTATCGAGCGAACGAACGCCGATAAATTATAAATAAGCAAACAAACAAAATAAATAAATAAATAAATAACGCGGATACGTTACACGAGACACACAAATAGCGAACGGATCGTGATTAATGCCGGTAAACGGCCGTTAAATCGCGGGCGTTAATTAAAAAAATAAAGTAAATCCACGTCGCCGCGTCGGAAATTTATGTATTTTTCTGTGTTTATTTTTTTTATATATATTATACATATGTATATATATATATATCTATATAAATTTTCGTAGATTTTGACTGTACCTAGTTTATATTGGTGTTCTTTTTCCGCGGGTGGTTTTATTTTTTTTCGTCGGTCGGATTTAATTTTGTCTAGAAAAGAAGGGTCCGTTCGAACCGCAAGTGTTCTTTACGACCCGTCTACGATTCCATTCAAAGACAAAGGAGGCTTTATGTCTCGAAATTTATCTGATATATATATATATATATATATATGTGTGTGTGTAAAAAGCTAAGAAAATTGTATGTGCACAAAATTGCACGTTTTCTTCGCATATTGTAAATATATCAAAATTATTCGTAATTGAAATGAGAAAATCGAACGTTTTTTTAATAAAATTTTTATATCGTTTTTTTTGTTGTTGTTGTTTTACATTAATAATATAAAATGAAATATCGTATTTTATTTACAAAACATGAATAAAATAATAATAATTTTACTTTTTAATATTTAACTGAATTTTTTTCTTATTTATACTAGAAAAAAAATCCAATATGAAAACGTTCTACTTAATTTTTTTGATTCTACTATAAAAATTAATAAAATTTTATCATAAAAATAATACATAATTATATTGTAAATAATTTCAATAATATATAAAAAAATCAAAAATATTTACATATATATAAACAAATGATTTATAAATGATACTCGTATATAATATATTTTTTATATTTTTTGTATTTTTTCAATATATAGTGGTAAAATATTACTTTTGATTTAATATATTTTCAATTTTTTTTAAGATCAATCTTCTTTATCATCAAAAATTATAGAATTTTATATAATATATATATATTTTTTTTTAATTTGATATAAAATTTTATAATAGTACTTTTTATGTATTTAATTTTAAATTATTTTTTATATTATATATTTTTTTATAAAATAAACACTATTTTAAAATCCCCTCAATATAAAATATTTTTTTATACAAAATCAAAAGACAATATTATTTATGGATGGCCTTAATTTTTTTTTAGCATTATCATGTGAACGATGCTTAACGCATCGGCATAAACACGTCGACCGCATTTTATTAAATTGTAATAAATGGCGGTTTTCTGTTTGCGTGCAAAACCGACGCTGAAACATTTGCGACCGCAGGGGGGGATGAGTTCTCACCCGGGATAATATTAAATCTGTTATGTGTTATTGTCGACGATGGCCGTTAATGGTTGTTCAACACACCACACGCGGGCGAGGGGTTTGGGATTTATTTTTTTTTTTCATCCAAGTATTGGAAGCGAAAAAGACGGCGGTATTTGGCCGATTCTGCGGTCCCCCTTCACGAACAAAATGGAGTAATAAACGGTTCGAATCCAATATATGCGAAAAGTCGCTAGCATATTCGAGTTTGTTACACGTGCGCTCTATTGTTTTATTAAATTTTCGTCCGATTTATCGTTCATCTTCTGTATAACGGGCGGTCTTATTACAAAGTTCTGGGAGTGATATTTTTTTTTATTTCCAAAAAAAAAAAATATATATATATAATATTTTTAATCTAAATATATAAAATAAATAATGCAAATTTTAATAAAAACATTTTTTAAATTTTGAAAATTTAATATAATATAATTTCTAATAATGTAATAAAAAAATGACAATAAAAATAATGTATAATATATGCGTAAATTAATTATTAAATATATTTATTTATAAGTAATATTTTACTCAGTTCAACACTGTTCAATTTTTTTATCGCAATAAAAAATTATATTTTTAAATTTTTATCAATATTTTCATCGTTTAAAAAATATTAAAAAATAGTACATTTAATGCTAACTTAAATTAATTTAAAATTATATAAAATTTTAAAACTTTTATACCATACCGTTCGTAAATTGAAAATATGAGTTCATATCGGCAAAAATATGGCGTCTCCTTTTTTTGTCATCAGAATGAAATTTTATAAAAATCTTAGATATGTATATACGAATGAATATTTTATCTTTTTTTTGTTTACCAAAAAAAAAAATGCATATAAAAGATACCATTTTTAGCTTAATAAAATATTTATTTTAAAAATATAATTGAGAATTTTCTATAATATAATATTTAACGCATATTTTAATTTTATCAATCATTTTCAAAAAAAAAAATCATAAAAGAAAGAATAACATTAAAATTGCATATTGAAACAAAAACTGTGATAATAGTCATAAAATTATTTTTATTTTAAATTATAATACATTATATAGATAAAAATCAAACATATTTCGAAAATTGAGCTGCGCTTAACTTCAATTGTGTGAAAAAAAAAATTAAACATCACGTATGTATGTACTCATTAAATACACATAATTTATTGCGCAAATATATCATTTACATACAAAATATTCATCGTGCAACAAATAATAATAAATTCAATAATTTATGCTGATCGTTTGATAATGATGAAACCGCGATACGACTTATTGTATACTTAATCCCGTAACAATTGAGATTAAAATTAACAAACGTACATACTTACATATATACTTATTTATTATAAAACAACGCCGATAATGATAGAGAATGAACATTTTTTTTTAATGTTGAATTATACGAATTAAATCAGCGGTTTTTTAACATTGAAAAATATATCTATTCTAAACATATATTTCCGCGATTTTATATGTGTTCAGCAAAATAAGGTATTTATATATAATAAATAAATAAAAATAATTCTTTAGTAAAAAATGTAGATTGTAAAAAAAAATATTATTTCACATTAAGTAAAATTTTTGATTTTATCATAATGTAAAGTTTAATAAGCATTGGAATAAATATGTAATAAAATTAGAAAAAAAATATATATATATATATATATTCAAAAAATAATTTCACAATTTGCACATTTTCATTTTTAATATAGATAAAAATATATAAAATTAACAATATTCGCATATAATTATATATGTATATGTTATATATAAAAAAAAATGTGCGCGATCTAAGCGGCCGAAAAAATTATGGAGTGTAATTTAATTGCATATGTGTTAACGATAAATTATCTAAAATATATTAAGGTAAAGTTTTTTTTTATTTAAGCGTATAATTATTGGAATATTTTTAGGTGAAATTATAATGTTACGTTTTTTTTTTACTTTTGCGATATTAAAATGTTAATTAACATTGCGCGGTCGCATTTCGGATATAATATATCTAATTAAACGAGCGCCAATAATATATTATTTTAATTAAAAATATTTTTTTAATACATGTGTTCGTAAGTATGATGGTATCGGTAATTCTCATTAGATGTTAATGTAAGATTTTAGTGGATTTTTTTTTTGATAAAATAATATATTTTTATATTAAAATCGAAAAATGTGTGTTGTAATATAGTACGGTCAAATAAGATATTTTTGGAAGAATGTCGAGAGGGCAGAGTTTTTTTACGGAAATGTATACTAGACAACGAGGTTAATAAATGCTGAAAAGTTGCACCCTGTAGAGAGGGAGCTTCCCTCCGAAATTCACGAAAAACCTCCCAAAATTTGACCGTTTTTTAGTTTTTAGGATTTTTCTCCAAAACTATAATTCGGATTGAAAAAGTGCCGATGAATAAATTATTCCTCATTAAATTCTACAGTTAAAATGTTCTATTCATTATTTGCGTAATTGTTATCAGTTTCTCGTAAAAAGCGCTCGAAAATAGGCCTAAAATGGACCTCTCGACCAAAAATTCTCGTCGCGCGGTTTTACCGACGATTATCTCAAAACGTATCAATTTTACGGGGGTATCGAAGAGGAAAAAAGTTGTAGAGCATATCCTCTTCTATTATAATCAGTTATTATATTTTATATTAATTGTTTCAGTTTTCTTAAAATTACAATTTTCCCGAACTCGATCCGACGATTTTTTACGTCACTCCGACAATCAAATGCATTTTTCGGGAACAAAAAAAGCGAGAGTGTAAAATTTTTTTTTGTAAATATATAAATAATTTTAAAACAAATAAGAATCCGAAAAGCAATATCCTCTTTAGAGGGAGCTTCCTCCCACATTTACCGAAAACCTCTCAATATTTAACTTTTCTTCAGTTTTTCGCTTATATCTCAAAAATTATCACTCGGACTAAAAAGATGTTTATAGAAGAAATATTCCTCTTAAAATTCTACATTAAAAATGTTCTATTCATAATTTGCGTAATTGCGTTATTTTTTTCTAACGAAGCCCTCAAAGTAGGAGATGTCGCGTTAGCAAAAAAAGTGCTTTTGGAGTTCGCGATAAATATTTCGAAATCTATCAATAATTGGCTATTTTTATTTCATACATCATAAAGAACAGGATTTTCTCTATACGATCCAGAAGTGGCGCCCGTTTGACCCCCCTGGAACGGTTTTTGCGCGCCCTCAAAGTTAAGATTTTTTTTCGCGATTGCACGCACCACGTGCAAAATTCCATTGAATTTTGGGCATACTACCTGCTATGGGATTAGTAACCTTTTTATACCTAAGAATGTACTCGTAAATACTTTTTTTTTAAATTAAAACTTATTTACTATTTCGATGTAAATTATATATTATATCAATATAATTATTTAAAAATATTAATTTAAAAAAATAATAATTTTGTTATAAAAATTATAATTTTTAAATTTTAAAACCAACCCATAAATATTAAAGCATTAAAAAATAAGTATAAAGAACAAAAAAAATATGGATATTTTTTTTTTGAAAATTAATAAATTTTACATTATGTTTAAAAACGACGAATACACATTAGCTCGCATACTTCAGGTTTTTGATTTCTGCACTAAGGGATTTGTTGACTTTCTTTACTATTGTATACAATTGAAAAATATATCTTTACAGTCTTTCCAACAATACATAGGCAATAAAATAATGTTGTTAAATTTATTTATAATCATTTGCGGGTTTCTTTATGTTATTCATTATATTATAAACAGTTTTGTCATGTTATTATGTATTACACTCAATAATAACGATTGTTATGTTTATTATTGGACATTGTGATAATTCTATTATAGGTGGTCAGCTTTATTAAATCTACAGAATTGTAATTTGTATTAAAAGAATAATACAAATTACAATTCTGTAAATTAAAGAAAAATAACAAACTATATTCATTATCATACAGTGAATTTTATTAACGGAAAGATATTGTAAAGATACGTACTTATTAAATATTCTTTCATAAATTTTATATTTCAAGGAATATATTTTAACGGTATATTTTTAACGGAAAAAATGAGCATTTAAAAAGCGGTTTATTTGAGAAATTAATTTTAGAAATATATTTCTACATGCCTATATTCCTAGAATATTTGTATTTAGTTTATTAAAAGAAAAAAATATTTTGGATTAAATAAAGTTAACTCTTTGTACGTAGGTCTTTTTTCTTTCATAGATCCTGAGATTGCGAGTCGTTTAATCTTCTGATAGGCACATTTTTAAAATAACTGTGAGAACTATCATAGTAAAGTCGATCATCTGCATGGTATTAAATTTGTTTTAGCATCTTTTTTACAGCTGTTAAAAAGTTGTTTCCTTATCACAGATATAAAACAGTAAGACAAAATTCCATAAAGGAAAAAGAAAAAGAATTTTTGGATATATATATATATATATATATATATATATATATATATATATATAAATTTTATTTTCATATATTTAAAATTATATAAATTTTTAAATCTGTTTTGTATTATCATGCAACTTAGACGTAAATGTAGAAATATAAAAATATATGTATTATTATAAAAGTTAATAATCTTCATATCAAAAGTTTTTTCAATATATATAATGGAATTAACTTCTCGATAAAATATGTAAAATATATTTTTAATAACACATCTTTTATTTATCTTTCGTTCTAACAAGTTTTCAAGAAATAGAAACTCAAGCTAGAAAAAAATATTTATAATATCTAAAGAAAGAACTTTTGATTTATTATACGTTAACTGATATGAAATTTTGTATAATTAAAAAGAAATGCATTTTCGAAATTTACAAAGAAACCAATGGATGCTAATGTTAAAAGATTATTTTATAACCCGTAATCCTTGTCTTTTGTTGAATGGTTGTAAAAATATCTTTTGAAAACGGCTTTAACATTGAATAGACAACTATAACAATGAGCGAGTAGTAAGTAGTATGCCCAAAATTCAATGGAATTTTGCACGTGGTGCGTGCAATCGCGAAAAAAAATCTTAACTTTGAGGGCGCGCAAAAACCGTTCCAGGGGGGTCAAACGGGCGCCACTTCTGGATCGTATAGAGAAAATCCTGTTCTTTATGATGTATGAAATAAAAATAGCCAATTATTGATAGATTTCGAAATATTTATCGCGAACTCCAAAAGCACTTTTTTTGCTAACGCGACATCTCCTACTTTGAGGGCTTCGTTAGAAAAAAATAACGCAATTACGCAAATTATGAATAGAACATTTTTAATGTAGAATTTTAAGATGAATATTTCTTCTATAAACATCTTTTTAGTCCGAGTGATAATTTTTGAGATATAAGCGAAAAACTGAAGAAAAGTTAAATATTGAGAGGTTTTCGGTAAATGTGGGAGGAAGCTCCCTCTAAAGAGGATATTGCTTTTCGGATTCTTATTTGTTTTAAAATTATTTATATATTTACAAAAAAAAATTTTACACTCTCGCTTTTTTGTTCCCGAAAAATGCATTTGATTGTCGGAGTGACGTAAAAAATCGTCGGATCGAGTTCGGGAAAATTGTAATTTTAAGAAAACTGAAACAATTAATATAAAATATAATAACTGATTATAATAGAAGAGGATATGCTCTACAACTTTTTTCCTCTTCGATACCCCCGTAAAATTGATACGTTTTGAGATAATCGTCGGTAAAACCGCGCGACGAGAATTTTTGGTCGAGAGGTCCATTTTAGGCCTATTTTCGAGCGCTTTTTACGAGAAACTGATAACAATTACGCAAATAATGAATAGAACATTTTAACTGTAGAATTTAATGAGGAATAATTTATTCATCGGCACTTTTTCAATCCGAATTATAGTTTTGGAGAAAAATCCTAAAAACTAAAAAACGGTCAAATTTTGGGAGGTTTTTCGTGAATTTCGGAGGGAAGCTCCCTCTCTACAGGGTGCAACTTTTCAGCATTTATTAACCTCGTTGTCTAGTATACATTTCCGTAAAAAAACTCTGCCCTCTCGACATTCTTCCAAAAATATCTTATTTGACCGTACTAATAATATTTTTTTAATTTGAGATTATCACTGATAAATTATAAAAAAAATACGATAGATGATATATAATAATAAAAATATGTAAAAGTTGAATAAATTCAGATTTATTCATATATATATATATATATATATATATATATATATATATATATATATATATATAGTGGAATAATTTGTTTAGAAAACATTATTGCAAAATGGTTGGTACATCTGAAAAAAAACCTCTCGTTATCAGCATCCACCAAACCACCTCAACCCTCGGTTTCTTCTCAATGCGACAAATAGCACAAAAGTATATATATATATATATATATATATATATATATATATATATATATATATATATATATATATATATAAATACATACACACAAACGGGGCAAATTCAAATAAGCAGATGTTCACGCGAGATGAATAATGATGATGGCCGAACGCCGTTTCGAGTGCGAAATGTATCGCTTTTTCTTCCAAAAACATCCCCATTGTTGAATCACCTTAAAAGATCATCCCCTGCGAATACGTCCTCACTTTGGCGCACCCTTAGTTCTCCGCCATTGAACGAATATACAGAGTGTATTTTTGATATATGTAATATAATATGAAAATCATTTTATTCAATTATATTATATTTAAATTAGAAATTTGATATTAAATCAGGAATTATGATATCATTTAAATTTTTTACATTGTATTTATTAACTCTTTACACTCGAGAGGTGGAATTTAGTCACCACTTAGATTAATAAGAAAACTTGATTTGCAACAATAATTTCTTTGTAACTAATTTCCATACTCTTTCTGTATAAAATTGTCAAATCAAAATGTGTTTTTGGCATTGAAACATTAAAACTTTTTTTGGTTCAAATTTGACAATCTTGCTAGAAGAAAACTATTTTTTTAGGTTTAAAAATTTGTTCAATAAATCCATATATTCTATATAAAATCACTAAAGAGCAATAATATTTTTTTTTTGTATAATATAATAATTTTAAGTTCGGATTAAAATATTAGCAAATAACACTGCAAAGCGTTTCGAGTGCAAAGATTAAATATATTTTTACATAATATAATTACAACTATTATATATAAAAAATATTAAATGTGAAAAAATATGACACGTGATAATAATTTTATAAATAAATATCAATTCAATTGATAAATTAGAAACATTAATATAGAATTTAATTATTTATTTTAAAAATAAAATAAATGAAAAAAAATTCACATTTCTAATATAAATAACGATATTGATATTTTTTTTTCTTAAGACTCGGTAGATTTAATATAAGATAAATCGCATTTAAATATATGGCCGAATAGAGCGTTGAATAAAAATTGATCACCCCGTATACAGCGAGGGATGATTCGAGATAACCGGGGTAGTATACGGCCAATTGAAAGCCTCCACAAATCATTCCTTTGTGCCTTGTCGTGTTTACACAGGGCTTATTGTGCGAAACGAGCGCAAGATGGTAACACATTGTTACCGTGGGTGACATCACAGGTGATAGTCACGCACACACAAACGGACACACACGTTGCCATTTCGCATATTATAAGAGGCGAAATAATATTATTTAAATGAAAAAAAAAAAATTTTTTTTTCCAAAATAAAAATTGTATAACGATGAAGCGAATTGACATTTTGACACCAATATAATATTATATCATATAATCGTAATTATTATTAAATATTTAAAATTATGTTTTGTTCGTAAATTAATATTTACACTTGTGATAATTGATTTTTAATTATAAAATAATATCATTAATTTAAGTATAAATGTTGGTAGATTAACAAAAAAAAATTGCATTATTTCCTACAAAAATCATTTGAAAACGGACAGAATCATTTAATTTAATCTCCTTATTTAAAATTTAATTTCATGTTAATCAAATTGTAATTAAATTTTAAATATTATTAATTATTATCGTGTTTTTTTCTTTATTAATAAAAATCAACACAAAAAAAACATCATATATATTTTAATATTCAATATTGTCATAATTGCTTTTATTTATTTTATTTATATAAATTAAAAAAAATTATTATAATCTTTTAAATAATTAATATCTTGTCAAAAATAATATTTGAAGTCTGTTTAAAATTTTATAACATTAATCGATTCAACAAAAATTAAGAATTGTTCGTAGATTTTAAAATGTCGAAAATTCCAAAAAAAATAATCCATTTTAAAATTGATGTTACATGCAAAACTCAAACTTTTCTTTAAGATTTTATTCTAAAAATTGTATCAAATTTTCACATATCAACAGATTTGTGATCTATTTTGTTTTAATTCAATTGATTTAATTTCAGTTAAAATATTTAACTATTTATTAATCATAATTTATATAGCTTCATATAACTGAACTTAATTCCCACGAAGTATAATTATATATTTACAAGCGTTTTATACGATGCTTTCATAAAACGACGAGGGATCCTTAATCCGATCCCATATTGCATTTGTGCCTCACAAAAGTCAAGAGAGCTCTAATCCTTTCGAGGGTTTCATGTCGCACTATGCGGTTACGTTTTTACACAATTTTTTTTTCTTGGCATTTAAGCTTTCGGTTTTGACTTAGAAATCGGCTAATATGAAAGCCAGATACGAATTTTTCGGCCCTTTGTGGATCCCCGAAAAGCTCGCCATTGTTGGCGAACAAATAATGGCACCCGGTGCAGTTTTTCGTTATAGAAAATATACGGTTGAATGCCGTTTTAATGCGATTCACCGGCTAAACATTGAAAATATTTTGACTTTTAACATCAGAAATAAGAAGATGTTATCCGGTTTTGCGGGTGTCGCATTTAAACTGATTTTTTTACGTCGAAAAATATCAATTTACGACCATGGCTATTTCGTAACATTTTTTTTATGTACAATATATAATCTCCGTTACATATGTAATCCCTATTCCTACTGAAGATTACTCATTATTGAAATGTATTTATTAAATTTAATTTACATTTTTTTAAACGATCAAAAATATAAGATTAGATGAAAAAAAATTAAGATTATTTACACGTTAATATGTCGCTATTTTATTTTATTTAATGATGACTATAAAATATAGATACGAATCTAACAAGAAAAAGCTTCTAAATGTAACCCCATTGTGTTTTTATTAACTTTTTTAAACACCAACTCTAAATCTGACACTTAATCACTTTTCAATCTAAATTTTTAAAAGTATTAATCCATTTTTTTTTATTTTAAAAGTCATATAAAATATTGTAAATAATAAACATTATATTATTTTGATAGACAGACGTGAGTTCTACAGTGAAAAAAAAGATTTTTAATGTAGTGCCACTGCACAAAGACAATTAAAAACGAAAATATATAATGCAATGTGATGTTTTTTTTTGCGAACAAGGATATGCAATAACGGAACAAATTCGTTATATTTTTTTTGTATCGACCAAAATTCGCAGATAAGCTCCCGGTTTGATACATCGGCGGATGAATAAATTCGGTTTTCGCCAGTGTAATCGCAGCCTGAGCGACGAACGAACCGACATTATTTTCCACGAAATGGGGCATAAATTGTCGGAAAAAATCGTCTCTCGCACGCAACTCGCACCGAAAGAAACGTGTAAAAATTAATCGCAAAGTCACCCAATACAGAAGAGATACCGGGTGACAAGGCACACCGACCGAACACACAAAAGATAAACACGAAACAAGAAGGATGTTTTTTTTCGATATATATATATATATATATATATATATATATATATATATATATATATATATATATATATATATATATATATATATGCATTTAGGCGTATAAACCTATAAATACGTTTTGTTTTCATTTTTATCTAAAAGGCGTTCATCTTCGGCACTTTCGACGGATACGAGACGTGTATTTTTGGAAATGGTCGTAAATTTTGACGCTTTTAGTGGACACATTCGTGTTACTGTAAAAGATCGATTTTCGTTTATTTTAAAAATAACGGTCGTAATCGGCGATCAATTAGTGAAATGTTGACAGTGGCGACGCAACGCCATCTGTTATTGATACGTATCAACGTGTAATTTATTGATGTGATGCTTTATAATTGTAATAAAGATTATAACTATTAAAAATATTCAATTTATATTTAATTATGGAAAATATGTAATTTATGAAAAAAAAAATTGTTCCTCAATATACCACATAATAAAAGATAAATCTTTAATTATATAATGTTTAAAAATTAATTTAATTCTAAATTATTTCGTAATAAATCAAATGATTTAAATATTTTTGTTTTATAATATTAAAAATAATTAAGAATTCAAATATTTTAGATAAAGCTTGTTGATTAATAATCTATATATGTATATAAATAAGGCTCACGTCTCAAAAAATAGCTTTTTATGATGTCATTTTGATGAAAAAATAACTTGAAACGAAATGTGAAAATTATTATACGACAGTCTAATAAAGAAGAAAAACAAAACATCACCAAATTTTAATCCTTAATGTGGTCAAATTATCGAATTACAATAGTGCGACCTTGGTTCATATCTAAAGTGTCATTGAGCGCGTTCATAAAACGACTTTAGAACGAAAAAAAAAAAGTCAGATAATTATTATTCGGACTTTGGTATAGCCGATCGTGTTACGGCATCGCATATATTTTCAATAGTGTCGATTTCCGTCTTTGCCTATAACACGTACGCGCGAATATCGTTTCGTGTGTGGTCTCATCCGATGATCGGCTTTTGCCGCCGTTGATGTTATTGTCGATGCTGATGTTGACGCTGATGCCGCTGCTGAAAAAAGGCCGAAGGCGATAAAGTGTGACAAAAACGAACCCGATGCATGTCCACTTTTGACGCCGTACCGTTTGAAACTCAATCGCCATTTCAGGGCTGCCAACATATGCTGGTTTTTTTTTTTTCAGTACTCCAAAATAATATCAATTTATTTTTTTTCATATTAAAAAGTCACCATTTTATTTTAATATTATATTATATATAAATTACAATATTTTTTTTAGATTGATAAAATTTCAAATATTGTCATTTTTCATATATTTCTAGTAGATATTTATATATTGAAAACATTAGGCATAATTTAATTATATACGACGCATTCGCACAATATTCAATAAAAACGGTGCAAAATAAAGCGTGTCGTATTCAACGTGCGACATATCATTATTTTCATATCGGAAACGGAATCGATTTCAACCCTTTTTCGATTCGAACATGTTTGTTATCGTTATTTATGTATGAACTTGATATCTTTACACCAAACCGTTGAGGTAACCGCCACAGATTGTTCGACGCAAAGTTTAATATACATACATATTATATATATATATATAAGTGTGTGTGTGTATATACACCTTTATTTTCATTTTTGTTTCTGCTTACTTTGCTCGGTTTCGAATCGGATCGTAAATTTGGTCGTACATCGCGGCCGATCAAATCCGTAATAAATTCTCGTGAAAAAATGGGAATCCATTTTATATTTTCGTGTGGACGTCATATTGTAAAATGACAATATATATATATATATATATATATATATATATATATATATATATATATATATATATATATATATATATATATATATTCGGCATAAAAGGTATTCCAGTAAATATGATGCGATTAAATTACCTAACTAGCAGCACTACAAATAAATAAATATCATATATACTTCAATGAAAATATGTTTACTTGGAATCTTCCGATATAAAAACTAAAAAGTTCTTAACAATATAAATTAAAATAATAATTAAAATTTACTTTATAAATATATATATATGTATTTGTATGTGTGTCTCATCAATTTATACCAATGATTATAAATTAATTTTATGCTCTTAATTAATATTCAAAAAGTTAAAACTACATATAAAATAAAAAAATGTATTGAAAAAAATTAATCAAAAGATATAAAATTATTGTAAATAATATTTTTTTTGTATATAAATGGAGGAAAAAGATATATCGGTTAATATCTTGATTATCTAGAATTTAATTAAATACAACTTTTTATATTTAAAAGTGCGTCAATATTGACATCATAAAATATTCAATAAATAATATAAAAATTGACCTCATAAATGATAAATCAAATCTAATTAATACGACATACATATTTTCGTCTATTTAAGTGCCACAACGCGCCGTTGATTTATTTTTATATATTAAGTTATGAATAACGAATATTCATACGATCCGTCGTATCTTTATTTAGTACAAAAAAAAAAAAATAAGTAACATAATCAACCGCAAATATACTAAATACGATTTATAATCATCGTATACACGACAGAATTATTTATAACGGGTGGTTCATAGATCACACACAGGTGCAATATAAATCAAAGTCGTCAAAGTCGAAAATGTCGATCTTTTTCCAAAAAAAAAAAAAAAAAAAAAAATAGAAAGAGAGAACCGCGCTTTATATATATATATATATATATATATATACATATTTCTGTACAAAAAGGCATTTTATACTTTTGTTAGCGGTATTTGATCTATTTGTATATGAGAAAAATCTCGTAGCCGGCAATTTGAAAGCCCCCCGAACGACAATTAGACCACAAAAGACGTCAACAATGAGATGGTATTTAAAAGATTTCCTCATGCGTATTCTGACTTTTCTTCGTCTTTCTTTTTTTTTCTCTCTCTCTCATCCACTTCTTCTCTTCGTGTAGCGTGTTTTGAAACTGCGGTGTCACAACAATGTCAACTCTCAGACCCCCGCAGTTTTATTTTCGCTTTTTTTTCGCCCGTTTTTTTTTTATTCCAGTTGCAAAAGTTTGCCGCTTTGCCACCCGCGTGTATTTTCTACGCTTTTTTTGTTCTCACTCGAGTGCCCTTATTTATTCAAATATAAAAATTTCAAATATAATAATCAGATTCAGACCTAAATTAAAGAATGAAATCTAAAAAGTTGATAAAATTATTTTTAAACATTTTTATTAAAGAATTATTAATTTAAAATATAGACGAAACGAAAGAAATCAATATCGGAAATTTATACTTATTTTTTATATCTAAAACAAATTATAAACTATATCATTATTGCAATTATATACAGTTATTAGTAGATTTTTTATATATTGTAATTTAAGGTATACCAATAAATTCTGTTAAAAAAACAACATAATCATTTACAATTTTATTTTATTATTATATATCAAAAATAAATTGTATCAAAAAAAATGTATTTATCACCCATTCATTATTTATTATATTTTTTTTACTTATTAAGAATATAAAATATTTGTTAAATATTAAGCTTAATATAATGTGTATTTTAAGACACTGAACTACAATAATATATCTTTCGTTAATAAATACTTCAATTTATACAGTGAAAATTAAATAAATAATATCAATATTTTATCGTATATTTATATTATATAAATTATAAAAAAAAATACAAGAAAAATAACGCTCATATTATATAAATCGTTATATATTTTCAATGAGACACCAGCCATTGTCAAATATCGAAAATTAATATTTATAGTTACGGTGAAAAAAAAATTGCAAAGAAGCCATTATACGGACGAGAAATGGAAAAATCATCGGTGAAATCGCTTTCGAAAGTCAAAATCGAACAATTATGTTAGAGCCGAAGGTGGTCAATGTTCATTTTGACAGACGGACATGAAAAAAAAAATATATATATATATACGAGAAATAAGAAAAAAAAAGAAGAAGAAGAAGAAGAAGTGAAAAAAGCCTATTTTTATTTGTGTTTTGACATGTTGCGTTTCTTTAGGTCGACACCGTTTAATTTATTTATTCCACCGGTCCGTTCAGAAAGTGACCGACTTGTAAATGTATTTTTACGGTTCACATCCAAACGTTGGATATCTATTATTATCATTGTGGTATATTGTATGAATACAGGTAACATGCTCTATGTGGTTTTTCGGTCTTTTAAATCTATGTATAGATGCCGAAAAGGGCTCAAATTTGTATTGAGGTAAAAAAAAATAGTGATTTCACTTTAGTAAATATATATAAATATATATTTTTCATATATAATTATATTGATTCGTAAATATATTGAATAATTTAATATTTTGAAATAATTTACTATTGTTTTTGCACACTTTATATAAGTTTCACTTGTACGTTTGTCCGGGTGGAATTTTTTAATCGATTTTTCTAGTACTTCACGACGTTTAATTGAGCTGAAATTTTGCATATTTGCTCAATATCGATGACAATGCAAGAATAAATTAACAGATTTACAAAATAATTGATCGATTAGCGGTAATTAATTATATCGCTTTTACGATATAATTGCCACTAATAATGACGATATACAATAATATTATTGTATTATATATATATATATATATATATATATATATATATATATATATATATATATATATATATATGTTGAATTATACTATTAATATTTACAAAAAAGACTTTTCTGTGCAATTGAGTAAAATTGATGTTTATCTTCATACTTTTTCTCGTATACTTATAATATAAAAAATCCAAAATTTTCCCTATTTAACGCGTTCACCTTTCGGCAATTAATCTCGAACCGCGGGGGTGGATCGAAAAAAAAACCTCAGTGGTGACTTTTGTCACGGGGGTTGTTGTGATGTTCGTCTTGTGAGGTCTTTCAACCATGTTCGATCGAGGGTTGTTATCCTTGCCGACGCCGTGTAATACGAAGGACACCCGCGGCTTCCAACAGGACCAAAATGGAGGATGAAAAGGGGCGGCACAGGACGCCGGTTTTTCATTTTTTTTATATTTTTTTTTTAGATTCACTATTCGAATTTTAACATCGGTTTTATGTCCCATCGACAATGATAATAACAACAATGCGTCAAAGCTCAACGCCGAAGAAAGATCATATCTGATTCTGATACAGACTATAAAATGGCTATTATTGTTTTTTTTTCGTGACACGTACAGAAAAATTCAACTTTCGAAAAATATTTTTTTTTATTGTTGCGACTGAAAATAGAATTGATTTATTGGAATTGAAATAGTTTAGCATTTCAGATAAGATTTATCATTTATAAAAAGTAATCGATGTATTTTTTTTTCTTCAAAATGATTGAGCAAAAATTGATACAACTGAAATAATTAATATCTTTATATATAATAATAAGTAATATTTTAAAATTATTTTATCTAATCTAATAAAAACTATATTATTATATAATTTATTTTTAAATATAAAAAAAAATATATTTCCAAAATTACATTCAATTAGAGCTTTCAAAATGTTGAAAAATATACCTAAATTTTTATAATTTTCTTAAGTTATTTTTTTATCATATTGAAATATTTTATTAAACATGCTTTGTATTTTATTTAATATCAGCCTACTTTTTTCCATAACACATTATATATTGAGCATTCTTTTGTCTATTTGAAAAACTCGTTTCCCGCTGTTTTGTTATATTTTAACACTACATTAATGGTTTCAGAAATCTTACTTTTAATATCATAATTCATAAAAATAACGTAGTATTCGTTGTCAAATATTATAAAATATTAACCTAATAAATAACAAACCTATGATATTACTGTAAAAAAAATTTTTTTTTTTACTTAATTTATTTACATCGACCAAACATTTTCTATTACAAATTGCACCTCAAAATTATAAAGCTTACGCGTATACATATTTTACTTATAAATAATAAGTCAAAAAAAAAATTGATTCAACATTCACAACCTTTAACATGAAAGAAGTGAACGCTTTCGAGATTGCATAAGTTGATAGAAAAGCGAACGCGTTTGTGAACATATTTATACGTAAAGACCGCTATTAAAATTTAACTGCGCCTTAATATACCTTTTAAAATATCCTCGTTACGAAACGGACTTTACTTTTTTTTTATACGAAATATACAGGATGATCGAGAAATTGCGCGCGTTCTCACGTCCGATATTCGCCGCTGCAGAATGCAGTCATGGGTTTTTTTCATACATTTTTATTATCAATCATATATTAAAAACTTATATATGAAATATACAATTAATTTCGACTAAAATATTTAATTGCATAAATATTTTTTTTGGTCGTTTTAACATTTAAAATGTTTTAAAACACCATGTGCATAAATTAATTTTTAATTCGATCGGATACGATTAATGCACGGCACGCACAAGAGTCATTCGGTACAATTTTACATAATAATAATGCGACATGTAACACAATAAAAAAAAATAAATCAAAAGTTAATTAGAAAACATGTAAAGCAAAAATTACAACGTGTGATATGAACGGGCGAACGTTTGCGTTTTAAAACAGTATAATTTCCATATACACGGTCATATCGATAATTATTCTTGACAAAAATAGCTATATATGTATATATATATATATATATATATATATATATATATATATATATATATATATATATAATATAATTAGTCTTTAATTTTTCTCGAGACCTCTATTTTGATTTAAAATCATTTTTTCGTAGAAAATTTTCAGTAATAGTTAAAATAAATTGCAGTGTTTTTATTGGTACTGAAATTTTGTTTCAGAACTTAATAACGTTGATTCCATTTTACACGATTGAATTAGAAGTATATGAAGTTGATATTTTAAAAAATGTTAAATATTTTTTTTAATATATATTGAACTCATATACATATTTTTAAAATATTTTAATTTACAAAAAAAAATATTTTTTTTAAGTTAAAAAAAAATAGTCATTTGCGTTCTTTGATAAAATTGTGTCGTCCACAAAAATGTAACCGAAAAAAAAAGCGAGAACAATGGGAAATCGAAAAGAAGAATGCATAGATCCAAAAGATGTGATTTAGAAAAACTGTTCTATTGTTTCGGCCAAAAAAAAGGCTCAAATCAGATATAAATATACGTCCGACGAAATAACAAATATCCGAATAGTTCTCGAGATCCGACGTTGGCTTGATTGATTTCGAACCATTTAAAATTCGATTTTAAAATTCACGCTTTCGTCGCCGATATTTATCGGCGAAAAATGACCCCCCATTTCTCTTTAGCAAATAAAAAAAAAACGATAATTAAACAAATCAATTTTTATTCGGTTACGTTGATTGATACGAATAGATTTCGGTTTTTTCTCTATCGATATTTAAACGAGATTTTAGAAAAAAATTTGGGTTTTTTTTTTTGACGAATGCCGTTATTATTACATAATGGGGACATTTTATTGTTATTAATAACACAACGGTGACAAAGTCGTTTTTTGATTTATAGGTTGTACAAGATTTATTATTTGCGTTTTTAACATGCAATGTGGTAAACGAGAATAAATATAAAAAAATATATATGAATATATTAGTAGTTTTATTCATTATATACAATTGTTGGAAAAAAAACATAAATACCAAAATTTATACATACTATATATACTTATCTACGTTGAAGATATCTTTTGAAAAATATTTAAATATTCATTTATGGCTTTACATAATTCAATATTTTCATAGAAATATTAAATTTGATTTATTAAAATTAAAAGACTGTCTTAATAGCTATAACATTCTTCTATTTAACACTATTCCACCAAATTCATCCTTCTGACGATAGATTCAATCTAAGTATTAGCATAAAAAGACTCTTGACGAAAAATGAAAAAGGCCTCGTTTCGAGAAATAAAAGATAAAAGGATGCATTCGGAAAAAAAATCAAAAGACAAGAAGGAAAAAAGCATTACAAGGACCCCGAAAGAAACACGAAAACCCACGAAATTTATCACAGGACGATTTTCGAATACTATACAACAAAAAACTCATACACGCATACCGTTGCGCACTTTTCATCCGGACACAGATATAAAAAAAAACAAACAAACAAAACAAAACGAACACGAAACAGAAACACATCAACAACAACACAACAACAATAACAAAAAAAAAAGAGCGGTAGATTCGAACGTGTAGAACGATAAAAGAAATACCAGAAAAAAATGAATGGAAATAATGTGCGACCATAAAATAGGAAAAACGAAATCGGTGTGTGGGATATGGAAGTCCAACAGATAACAGCTAATAGATATAAATAAATAAATAAATGTAAAATAGCCAAATTATACGTTTATTGAGCGATAAATAAAAGTCGAACTTCGGGTCGCTCGTATCTCATTGTCAACGGATAGGGTAGTTAGTAGTTGTATCCTGAAGGAGTCGACTCGAAAAGTGTAATCGATACTTTTGAAAACCTTTATTTTTACATCGGACTCGATCGCCGGTTCTAAAACTTTCGATTCGTTGCAAATGTATTTTTTTTTTTTGATATTTTATTCGCAACCATATTTATACTTCTTATTTAACAGATCAAACTGATTTTTTTAAAAGAAAATTTATATTGCTTATATATGAGAGAAATAATAAATTATATTAAAATTTTTATTCAGCTGTGAAAATTAAACAATAATGAACTTTTGATAAATTTAAGTATCTTATAGAATTCTATTGCAATACTCAAAACAACAAAAAATAAGACCTTCTTACCTTTAACAAATTCAGTAATTCTTGAATAGAAAACTATACACAACAGAAGATTATCATATATGGAAAACATATCCAAAGAGAAACCTCATAGTTTCTTGATTTTATAAGTATAAGTGAGACATTCAAAAACAACAACTTACGAATATGTATGGAAAGTTTTCCGTACTCCTTTTTTAACCTTTGAATACGATTCACGAGACTTTTGAATACTATATTACATATTAATAATTTGTAAATAATATCCTTATAATTATACTTTTGACATTATAAAGGTATTCTAAGCGACTGAAATAATTTTTTCTTAGATATACACATAATTTTGATACAAAATTTTGTCTGACTAAAATTTTATATTCCGACGACTCGTCAAAGTTTTATACGACGTATCATTTTATCAAATGGAATATCGCAGTTGGTTCTTTACGATAGTCATATATGCATTAGATCATATTAAAATGAGTTCGATCACATTATGAAAGCAAATTTATACAAATATGTACATACGTAAGTGCCGGTTCAATTTATTCAATGGTCGTTTTGAGAACGACGTCTACATTTGCGAGACAATCGTCATCGTCATCGTCGTCATAGTCGTCGTCGTCGTCATCATCATCGTCGTCATTATTATACGGTCGACATATTTATCTGATGTGATTATTTCATTTGACAGTTGTCATCAATTGTCAAGACAAAAGCGACGATCGCCGGCGCTGATTTGACCGTGTCAACGGCGAATGACAATGAAAAATGGCGATACCATTACACAATCACAATATATATATATATATATATATATATATATATATATATATATATACAATAACAACAACAGTCGCGGTCAACAAATAAGGTTATCGCTTTTAGATACGAACGAGGCTTCGTCACATTCTATCACCTCATCGAAATTAATTTTTCATCAGCGAAAACTATATTAGTAAATATGAAGCGACTGTTGTTGGCTCGAAAGAAAAAATCGGTAACATTGTTGCCCATATTGAAACTGAAAACCCTCTTGTTGTAAATTTATTCCGAGACAATAAATCCTGTCGAGTCAAATTCGAACATAGACCGGCCAGTTTAAGACGCATCCGCACGTAAATTTTTGTATGTAAATAATTATAAATTATCGTTTCTATTTTATATCGTGTTTCGCATTCTAAAATATCGCTCGTTATAAAATTCAAATGTTAAAAAAGTTCACACAAAAAAAAAAAATTAAATAAACTTAAATTAGAATAGATTTTCTTTTTATTTTATTGAGCAAAATTATATAAATGCAATTATAAAAATGATATTTTCAGTGAAAAATAGAGTTGATATTTTTTGAAACGAGATTTGTCAATGTTTATCTTTTTTTTGAAGATAAAAATGTATATTTTTTTTTTCATTAATATACAAATACAAATACAACTCATTTAAAAAAATATTTAAATTGTTATTGTTCTTTATTCACAAAAAAAATATTCATATTTGAAAAGCTTATTCATTCTTTTAAGATATCGTATCATTATTTTTTTACATATTTTTATTTGTCTATAAATTGTTTTTATAACCTTTGTTATAATCATAATATATATATATATATATATATATATATATATATATATATATATATATATATATTCACCATGAAATATCTATCCGTAGTAATATAAAACAATTATCACTTTTTGTAGTCATCATTTAATAAGTTTAACATTTGACATTTTTTTAGTAATTTACATATAAAGTAAAATAAAAACTATATTTTTTGAAGATTATAAAATAACTATTATATACCTAAATACAATAAAAAAAATCGGCTCTACATTATGAAGTATATATTTAATTTACGACTTATCAATAATATTAAATTATGAATAAAGCTTATTAAAAATACTTTTAACAATCGATATTATGATAAGTAAATAATCTTTGATTATTTACAATTCTGTTTTTTTTTTGTTATAGAAATTAAATAAATAATTAATTAATTATAATGGGATAATTATGGAAAATTCATTTCAATAATAACGCATATGAATAACGTGCGTGAAAATTGATCGTTTAAAAATTTAATAATAGCTGGTGGATATTTTTCATATTAACGTTAAAAATAAGGGTTTAAAGGGGGACGGAAGGCTTGCATAATTTTTTCAATGACCCTATATAAAAAAACAGTGGGTGTAAACGCGACAACTATGAAGCTCGCGTCGCTTAACACGATAATGAATTCGTTTATAAAAACGAAATACGAAAAATCTATTTAGTTCTATGCACGCACGCACGCACGCACATCAATTTAGATATAAAACTTTCGTATATACACACACACGCACACACACACACATATATATATATATATATATATATATACACGCCATGTCGTGTGACGGGACGCAATAAAGGCGCGAAAGAATCCAAGATGGTGGCGTCCGAAACAACATGGCCGCCGGACATCCGGGTGACGTTTGTCTTCATTTGGCCATAGCACGCACACAAAACGCCAAAAATCAAACGAGCGCACGCTCTTATTTTGATTTCGATGCCGTTTTATTTATTTATTTTTAATTTTCTTCTGTTTTCTACCTAAGTTTGTTGTTTTTTTTATTTTTTTCTTCTTTCATTCTTTCCGTTTGAAATGAATACTGACAAGTTAAATATACTATGCCGTAATCAAGATGGCTTCCACAATGTTACCTCTGCACCATCTGGTATTTTATCCATATTTATAACAGATAAATTTAAATATATTTTTTTCTGTTTATAAAGAATATTAAGCAATTTTTTATTATATATTCAAGAATTATAACTAGAAAACATGTATAATAAAATATATTACATTTTTGTTGAAGTAAAAAACCTTTTTTAGGGATGTTTGATGGACATATCGGTAGCATGTTTGTTTAGTGTTCAGTGGATTGCATGTTAAATCTTAAATATAAACAGTAAAACATTTTAAAAATTTAACTAAATCAATATATTATTTTTAAAAAAGAAACTTGAACAATTTGTAAATAAATTTATTTCAAAATATTACTTGCAAATGAATAAAAAAATATATTAAGTACGCCACTGACACTTTTTCATAATTTGTTTTATGATTTTCTTTCACTCTTCTATATTGTAATCTTTAATTTTTACAACCATAATTTGTTCTAAAATAGTTAATGCATAAATTGATTTCAAATTCTTAAAAAAAATAATAATTTAATCTTACAATAAAAAATATATAAATATAATTTTATAATTTTTTTAATAGTAATAAATATTTAGATATTAAATTAATTTATTTAGAAATACACAAAAAATAATTATATAATGAATGATACGATTCAATAAAAAACGGTACCATTAAATTAATATATATATATATATATATATATATATATATATATATATATATATATATATATATAAAATCCTGATCCGTAAGGATTATAACGTTATGTTTTTATTAAAAATAAATAATTTAATTTAAATTTGTATTAAGATAAACGGATACAAAAAAAAATAAACGGAACAGTGGTTTATTAATAATATACTATATATATATTTTTTATTTAATTTGCAAACGAATCAAACAATGAATATATGAAATAATAAAACAAAATAACGTATGATTAAAAAACACACGACAAAAAACGATATAATTTTTTACGATTACGTTCGACCATTATAAATTAATCGATAAATATTGATACGGCGAATTAATTTCGTACGCCATGTCGATTTTCAAAACGCCAAAACGTGACCAACAATGAAGCGATTTTTTTTTTAAAATGGCGCAAAACAACGACCGCATTTCAATGAAACTTAATTTAATATCTTTATTACGAAATCGATTTTTTTTTTATTATTTTACGCTAGTTCATAGCTAAGGTTAAATTAATAAAATATATCATCGGAAATTGTATTTTTTTTCTTACTGTATTATAAAGTAGGTATATTTTGTTTTTGTCAAAAAAATATTATATTTATATATATAATGATTATTGTTTTATATCAAATGAATTTAGTATGAATAATAAGTATGAAGATTAAATGTCGATCCAAAGAATCGATCTCGTAATAAATAATTAATTTAAAAAATAAATAAAAAAAGGCTGACCTTTATAATGTTGTTCTATTTAGGTATTAATAAAATGATATGTTCATTTTTTATTTACATAAAAATGCCTACGCTCATCGTAGGTATTATGTAAACATATTCGCGGCTGAATAATGGCGGTTCCGTTTTCGTAATATATATTTACATATGAGCAAATTAAACGCGGATCGCGACTTAGCAATTATCGTGCGGTAAACAGCAATTGCGTAAATAAATACAAGCGAAAATGGCTTCGATAATGAGCACTGTAACACTACGAAACGCATTATGAAGTGCTACACAAACTATATTTTAAATATTTAATAACGGTTTATTTTCTCTATTTTTTTTACTCCATCGTTTCGTTATTTATTATTATTATTATTATTATTTTCGTTTTTTTTTTTTACCTCTTCGCAAACGGGCACATTTAAATATATTTTACGTGTCCAAAAGCGCACATGCGATTATCGCCTTTTTTATTTCGTGTATAATTTTTTTTTTTCGTCAAAATAATCACTTTCTGTATGTACATAACCCTTTTGCACCCGGAAAAAATTCAGTGATTTTATTTTACTTTTTTTCCTTATTTTTATCTTTTAAATATGAATAACGTTATATACCGGATTAAATTTTAATTTAAATATTTTTAAAAAAATTATTATAATGATAAAGTGTCTTTATTGTTTAAAATATAATTAAATTATTTAATATATAAATCTAATTTAGGAAGAGAAAAAATATTTATGTGATGTTATAATAAAGCATCAGCTCTAATTACATCTTCTCAAAATTTTGTAGTATTTTTGAAGATCAATTTTATTAAATTAATCCTCAAAATATTCTCATTAATCTATATTGTAATGTTAATCAATTTAAAAGAAAAACCTATCGTATTATATTCTAAAAAAATAGAAATCTATTATTTTAGATTTTTATGGTGATTTTATAAAAATCTATAGATATATATTTAAATTTAAAGTATCGAAAATTTTCTTCAATTATTATAGAATTTTTAAAGATTAAATTATTTATATCTACATTCGTTTTTTATACATTATTTGTATTTTGTATAATATACAATTAATATTAAAGAATATATTAGGTATATTATTACAATAATTATACTAAAATTTGTACGATATAGAAAGTCATTTTCTTTTTCAATCCGAATAAATCAATTTAATGAAATATTGAAAAAAATGTAGGTAATATTCTCGAAGGCGTAAAAAAAAAATATTTACGCCCAAACAGAGAAACAAACAAAAGAGGCACAATAACCGATTAAAAAAAAGACCGAAATATCAATAAAGTTTTAATTTCGATAAACACCGACACGAAGCCATTATTCTTAAACGTCGAACGATAATAACGTATAATTTCGACGACAGCGTCGAATGGAAAAGTGAAAAAACGCCCGTTTCAAACCCGAAAACAATACCGAGCATATCCAAAAAAAAGTGAAATAATAATAATAATAATAATAATAGTTGTAATGATAGTATTGAAAGGGCGATAACGAAAAAATAGAGTCGTATTTGCGTCGTATAGACTACAACAATGGATGAAAATTACACGGTGTTTTTGTACGCAAATAATCCATTAGCGGCCCTTTGTATGGAAACGATCGCGGCCGGGCGTCACTTCCGGTCGTCCGGCGGCCATCTTGGCACGGCGGCGGCCATTGTGGCGGAAGCGGAAATTCAGAATTATCGCCGTTTAGCGGATATCATAAATCGGAAAGTGGGCCGACGCCGGAACTTTGCCTCCATTTGTTTATTAACCGCCGCCGTTTTAACTGCGATAACCGCGCCCAAAAAAAAAATAAAAATAAAATAATACAAAAAAATGTTTTTTTCCTCAATTTCAATCAATTTTCATTTTTAAAATATGTTTTCAACTGAAAATATATACATTTTTTTTTATATCGATCGAATACATACACTATTATTTAATTAATATGTAACTAGTAATTATAGATATATTTTATCTATTTATTATCATAAGAATTATATTATTTTTCACGTACTCTTAAATATCATTTATTCACTATTTAAAATACAAAATTGCATAAAAACATAATATTTTCTAATATATATATATATATATATATATATATATATATATATATATATATATATATATATATATATATATATATATATATATAATCTACTATATTATAAAATTTTAGTTTAATAATATGTAATCTATTTTTAGTAAAGTTTATCGAAATCTTTATATTTTTGTATTAGTGACACTTTATAGAATCATTCATATTAAGCTAAAAGTATTATTTAAAAAAAAAATATTCTAAAATAAAAATTTAAAATTTTTATTTTATTTTTATAGAAAATTCTTACTTCTAAAAGTGCCAAAAACATCAATAAAAACAATTAATATAAATGAAATATATCAAAATAATTTTATTTGGTAATGAATAATATATTATATATTATATCTCAAAAAAATTCAAAGTTTGTTATTTCAATAGATATTTTGAACATTATCAATATATTTAATTATAGTTGTAGATTTTATTTTTACTGATTCATTTAATAATGAAAAATGCATTTTAATCACCTAATTAATAACCATCGTTAATATCGAATTTTACCAATTAACAAATTTTTATTAGTAACTATTACAAAAAAAAAAAAAAAATAATAAAACCACAAAAGATCCGGTAATAACAGCGTTATATGCAAATAAGGCAAATTACCAAACGCAACTGTTCATTATCGCTTATTTATATTAGAAACGAACTCGCAATTAGCGATATCGTAAATTATGGCTTTTTAATAATAACATAAAATAACGTAACAAAGCGCCGAACCGCCCCCGCCCCCTCACCTCATCCTCTCTCTCCCTCGAATTTTTTTTTTTTTTTGAAAATAAATATTAAAACGTAACTGGTTACAAATTAAAACAAACTATGTACGGTGTTCTCGTGGGAGTGAATAAAAATTCGTCGTGTGTACCCGTCGAATTAATTTAAATTAATTCCACACATCTCCCCTTCGCCGCGAATTATTCCCGTTCTCCTATTTGTTACAATAATTTGAATCGATTATAGTGTTTTTATTCATATGAAAAGGGGTGCAAAGATGGATACTTTGCTCTGTTGGCGATTATTTGATGAACTCTAGTCTAGCGTGGGGGTTTATTGTCGCATGATTGAAAAGGGTGCGTTTAGAGTAGGTATTAAAATCAAAATTTTAAAATGTATATTATATATATATATATATATATATATATATATATATATATATATATATATATATATATATATATATATATATATATATATTATATAATATTAGTCTGTTATTATTTGTTTTTTTTATGTTACTATCGCAAAATGGATGAATGAATTTTATAGTTGAATCAGTTTCGTTTATACATTTATATATTATATATTTTTCTTATTAGACAATCAAATTCAAAATATCCAATAAGATAAAATTATTATATTTTATTCTTATAAAATTCTTTGAATCTCGTTCACTATTATAAAATCACTGTACGCCACTGACGTTTATATATATATATATATATATATATATATATATATATATATATATATATATATAATTCTTTCGTTATAAATTTCAATTAACAAACGATTTCAAAATATAACCAACACGATATGTTTTCTCTATTTTATTTCACGCGATAATTGTAAATTATTACTTGAAATAAAAATATTCGGACACGCTTTAATATCAATTAATATTTACAATAGTTAAATCACAGATCGAAACGAACTAGTGCCATCTGTGGGCGTTTATGATGACCAATAAGGGCCGACAAAGGGAACATGTGGGCTAAAGATTGAGGGACGCTCTATTAGTTTTTACATGTTCAACATTTATATTTTAGATATAAATAAAAAAATAATATTTTTTTATTAAGAAAATTTTGATCTATAATGATTGTTTATAGTGGTATTAATTTATACATTGATAATGTTTTTTTTTCATAAGTTGATTAATTATTACATGAAATCATTCGTTAAAAATAGTATTTAAAATAGAAGTGATGAACCATTTTTTTTTTATTAAAAAAAAAATGCAATTTTAAAGAGTTGTTGTGCCACTGGTTTATTTATTTATTTATACTATTATTTATATAATAAATATGTACACGTCGCTATTACAAATAAAGCGAGCGAATAAATATTTCAATTGTATCGCGCGCATCTCGAAACGCTCACGACTCGATACGAAAGCGTACAAAACGAAATATAATAAAAATAATATAATATATATATGTATATAAAAAAAATAAGTCCCGTAACTATTGAGACATACGCGAGAATACGTTGCAAGTAAATTATTTTCATCACGAAAATCCCTAATCGTTACGGGTTCAGAATAGAAACGCTCCGCGTCGTATAAAAACATCATTCATCTAAGACAACAACAAAAATAAATAAAAAACAACAACAACAATAATATACATACATACACACGAGCGTACTTAACGATCGTACACGATAAAATAATAAATAATAATGAAAATGGAAAAAGGAAAAAAAAACATCCAACATTCTCAAATCGCCTTCGGGGCGGATTGTCGTTCGTTCATCTTTCACGAATTTTATTTTATTATTTTTTTGTTCATTTTTCATATATATATATATATATATATATATATATATATATATATATATATATATATATTATTTTCATTTTTCCGAAGCAACGCTCGGAGCGAAACGATAATTACGTATTTTCATGTCGAAATAAGTTATTACGTTTCGACTTTTTTTCAAGCACACCCAATATGCTTTCGTATCCTAAATTATATCATAATATTTTACAAACACACACACACACACACACACACACACACACATATATATATATATATATATATATATATATATCGAATAAAAATTTATTCAAAGCTGTTAAATTTGATATTTAACAAAAATTTTATCGATATTTTTACAAATCGAAGATATTAATTTTGTTTATATATATATATATATATATATGGTATATATAAAAAACACACACACACACGCCTTATATAGTTATATATTCTTATGAATATTTATGTCTTTTTTTTATTCTTGCTTAATTTCTACGTTAATTTATTGTAGAATTATTTTATCGCTTTATTAAAATCTTAATAATGTTGTGATGATGATAAGAATATCTTTTTCAAAATATATTTCAATGCGCATTTTACTACGATGTAATAAAAATATGTAAAACAGCCTTCTCTGATTTCTCAATTTTATACTATACATGTAATATAATATTTATATTAAAATTATCGTTAAATATTTATATAATTATTATTTAATTCAAAAATAAACAAACAATATTATTTTAAAAATTAATTCGTGTTGATTTTTTTTATATACAATTCTAGATATAATATTAAAACTTTCTTTTCTATGTAACAAATGTTTTCAATTTAAAATACTATAGTTTTTCCTTAAAGTTTTCAATAGAACTAAAAATATTTAAAATTTTACATTTTATAAACAATATATTTTTTATTTTTTACGAAATTATTTCAAATTTTAATATGAATTTTTTTTAAAAATATGGACATCTATAAATAATTTCTAAATTCTATTTTATTAAAAAGTCTTTTCTAATATAACATCAATTTGATATAATATTATAATATTACATATATAAAAATTGTATTTACTTTTATATACTAAGTAAATGTAACATTTTATCCCGTTAAAAACTCTTGAATAAAAACCAATACTATTTGTAGGTACACTAAAAAATAAATAAATTTAAATCAATAGTAACAATAGCAAAAAATAGATTTCTGACATATTTTATCTCTCATATATATTTATAAACTTAAATCATATAATGATGTTAAATCGACTCGTCATTACAATAGTATCGAGCAATTCTCGCAACTCTGACATGTGCATCATCAGAGAGGTGAATTAGATTTTACACATTAATATATATTTTTCACGGACAACATCTGCTACCATTTTGTATATATATATATATATATATATATATATATATATATATATATATATATATATATATATATATATATATATATACAATACACGTACAGTTCACGTGTACCACGAAAATCCAATTTAAGCACCCACCAAAAGTAAAATATAATATATAAAACCCAGAAGGGACCTCACGAAATGAAAATAAACAAACGACCACTATATATATATATATATATATATATATATATATATATGTGTGTGTGTGTGTGTGTGTGCGCGTACCTGATCCAAGAGTAGGTCGTGTATTTTTTTATTTTATTATTTTTTTAGACGAGTTCAAAAAATCGACCATTGTCCTCCTCTTCGCCTCCCGTAGCCTACCCCCTTCTTTGTATTATGTCGTAATGGATAATGATTTAATACGAACGAAGGGCAGATGCGATCAGGATGTTGCGGCTTCGTCCCGCATCCCCACTGTTATTATTAACAATTATTTATTTTATATATATATATATATATATATATATATATATATATATATATATATATATATATATATAGGTATCCATTTTTAGGGTCTAGGATAGAGACCGGGTACCCTAATGTCGTGGGGTGGGTCGTTATTGTTGCATACCTACGACGAAATTAAATAATCGGATACGAGCGAGCACGCACATTCAAAATCGTCGCCATCGTGATAAACATTGCTATGTTCGTATATAAAAAAAAAATATTCTTTCATTTAAACAATTGTTAAATTTTATTTTTACATTTCTGAAATATTTCGTATAAAATTTTATTATGATAATTTATAAAAATTGTAATCAATAATATTTTCCAAAGTTGATCATACGATATGCATATTTTTTTTTTAAATAAAAAAAGCTATAAAGCTATTTTTATTATATATTTATATTATTATTATGCGATTGTTTAGATCGCTATAATAAATACCCAAGAAAGTGCAGAAATATTTTTTTAAACCCTCATATATTAACCAATTATTATATTAATATAAATAAAAAATGTTTACATTTAATTATGAAAAGTAATTTACTTACAATTTATTTTATAAAAAAGATCAATTTTCTTCATTATGAATTATATTAAATTTAATTAAAATCGTCTACACCATTTAATATTCTTTTTTTTTAATATATTGTTGTTGTATTTATATTTGAAGAATTTCTGTAAAAATACCAACACGTATAATAAAATATCAAAATAAACTACAATCATCAAATCCTTTGTTTTACGAGTCGTAATTAAACTACGTAGAACCGACATCGTTTAAATCTTTAAAATTTTCTTTTGAAAATCAAAATATACATATTTATAACAACAAAAAGCAATAAAATACATACATATATACATATATCGGATCGAACATGCATACACATATAAATATTTTCAATATAGAAACGCGTTTTTGGACCGGTATGGCGAGATCGTAGATTTTTAATTACATCGTAAATTAATACAAGATCATTATATGAACCACAATCGCTTCATTGGCTTTGCGAACACGAACGCACACACATTTTACTATATACACGTATAGGTATATATTTTTTAAAATAAAACATCAACAGCAACAACGGCGAACGGAAAATATATACATAAATGCGTTAATTATCCGATCACGGTCGTAAATCATGAGCTTTTCGGCCTTTTTCTTAAACGTGCGATCGCCATTTGTTGAAAAGCTCGGCGGCCATTTCTTTGAAAACGTACATTTTTTTCTTTATTATATATATATATATATATATATATATATATATATATATATATATATATTAATACAAAAGACCACGTAAAAATTTTGAACTACCTAATATAAAATTGAATATGTTGTCTAACAATTTATTAACAGAACTTAAAAAAATACCGAATATTTATAATTAAATAGAAGAGAATTTTTTATGTATTGTACAATTTATTATTTTTTGTATTTTATTTAAAATATATTATATTTAATATAAATTCTTTTTTTTGTTATATTATTATATTTACTATAATGTTTTTAAATGTATAATAAAATTCACAGATGGCGTAGCTTCAAGGGTATGTGTTAATAATTACATAATAGTTCTAATATTATTATTTATCAAAGTTGAGGAAAAACCATTATTTAAATATTCTAAAAAAAAAGATTTTTTTAAGTAATTTTTATTAAAATTTAATATTTTAAAGTTAGTTATAACTAAGAACTTAATAAAAAAAATCTAAGAACCGCACCGCTTTTTGCCCTAAAGGAATTATATTATCTATATTGAGAATCACTGATATCGATTTAAAAAAATCAATAAATTATACATAAATATGTATAAATATATTTTTAATTGTGAAATATATTTATTATCAAAAATTTATAGTTCAGTGAGGAAGATTTATATACGTTCTAAGGTCACGGTTATAAATAGTTAATTTGTTTCACGCCTATAATTCCGACCATACACGAATATATACGTTTCTTGTAAAAAAAAAATACTTTTTTTTTCAAATCGAAAACACGTCCGAATTAAATATGTCGTAATTTCACTGTTTTTTCTTGAGTTTCGTTTTTAAACATCTGTCGCGTTAATGATGACTTTCGAACAGCGTTAAATTCGACCATGTCCGCAAAAAAAAACAGTTATTTACAACAGAAGGTTAATCCAATTCGCTTCCACTTAAACGTAATTTAATACTTATTTATTACACGAGTCAAACATTTTCTGAAAGCCTTCATTTTTACCTAAATTTCGGACTGAAAAATAATAAAATTGAAGATTATCGGTATTTCATATACATAAAATATATGCAGTATAAATTGAAAAATAACTTACTTTAAAAATTATTTTTTATGTTAAAATTAAATTATTATAAAAAAACATTCATTTGAATATCATGTAAAATTACTGAAGGATTTTTAATTATTAAACAAAACTGAAGAATAAAAAATATAATAAAAATTAAAAAAAATACATTTTAAAATCATTTTGAGAAACGTTAAAAATTGAAAATTTTAACGCTGACAGAATATAATTTGATAAATAGCGATATTCGAACATTTTTAAGTTTTGTTTACTTTGAAAGATTTTTATCGACGGATTTATTGTTGTGGCCTTTTAACAGCGAATTTGTCGCCAAAAAAAGTATAACCAAAAATAAAGCAGTTTCAAAATCTAGATAGGATTTTTTTAAGAATTCTGTGAATTTTCAAACACTCACATAAATTACAATATAAATTTATAAATGTTCGTGCAAAACAATTTATACATAGTTCTGTATAATTTTCTATTCTTTTTGCTAAAGCGTTAAACTTATTCAAAATGTTTTAATGTAATTGATTTTAATTTGAAACAGAAAAAAACAATAATAAAATTTATTTTTGTAATGAATATATATTATTATATTAAGAATAACATATCTATATAATAAAAATAATTATTATAAGCATATATTATTTGTAATAAATATTTTTTCTTCTAATTTATTTATGACATGATTATTCATTTCTATCGCGATAAAACATGCGTTTTATAAATACAAAACATAAAGTGAAAATATATTCTCGAGTTGAAATCTTCATTCTCAACATGCATCTCATGAATAGGGAACATGACGAGAATAACTTCTCGTCTCCATTATGTGTCTATTCAACCCCAAGAGAATTGAATTCTTCAGTTAGCATAATATATTCTTCAAATACGAGTCGCACTACAAAAACATTGCTCATAATATATTATAAACGTTATAGTTGCGGGAGCAAATTGCACGCCAGCAATACGGCAAAGTTTCGATCGGTGATCGCGAACCTTTTTTTTTTCTTGCGCGAAACGGCCGCCTCGTTTAATTAATCGGCAAACATCGGCGTTAACGCGAGAGAAAAAAAAATGAAAAGAAAAAGAGAGAAACATACCTACATACGCGATACGTAGGTATGTTTACGTTTCGCGTGTATAGTAGGTATTTAATCGAGAACGGTCCTCGGTAAGAAGACTATAAAGCTCTCGTTCGAAAACAAATAAATAAAACGAGAACGATGGGCCGTTCGACCAGTTTATAACGAAAATAATAAAAACATAACCGGCTCGAATCCGAATTGGCCGCGGGCCGCCGCCATCTTGTTGGACCAAAACGAACCAGCAACATCACAAAAAGAAAATAAATAAATCGGCGGTAAGAACAAAACAAAAAACGGGCATCGATGGAAAAAAATAAAGGAACGTAACGAATCTATTCGAAGGGCGGAGTTATCGACGCGCACCCAAAACACACCATCAAAGGTGTACCCTTCGTAAAAAAAAATAAAAAAATCATTATATATATATATATATATATATATATATATATACATATATATATGTATATATATATATATATATATATATATATATATATATATATATATATATATATATATATATATTGAAAATAATTATTTACACAAAATTGTATATTGTCATCAAAATTATTAAAATTTTAGAGTATAACAATATAAATATATTTTAATTAAAAAATATACCATACAATGTTAATAAAAGGTAAATTTTTATCCCATCGCTAACCCCATCTATTATAAAAATAAAATATAATTTATTTTTACTCATATAAAAAAGTCACTCATTATATAAAAATGAAATCAAAATTATCATAGCTCAATAAATAAATACATACATACATATACATATATATATATATATATATATATATATATATATATATATATATATATATATATATAAATTTAATAAATAAAAATATTATTTAATATCAATATACGATAATACGTTATAATAATTTAAACTATTCAATGAATAGTTCAATAATTAATAAATTTCAATTAATATATAAAACAAAATCTTTTTTTTTAATAATATATGAATTTTGAAATATTAAATAAAAATGTTTTGATATAGATTGATATAATAGAAATGTAGGGGGCGTAAACTTGTATTTTTTGACCCTCGTCAAAACAAAACGGGAAAGATTGAAAAGTTAATCATATTAAACTTTATTTTAATATATGAATAAATATTTAAAAAAAATATTTTCAATCAATATTTTTCTGAAAAGACTAAAAATTTAATTTTAATATCAAAATATTTTTTATTCAATATATATATATATATATATATATATATATATATATATATATATATATATAATGACGAATAATAATAATAATAAAAATCCGAAATTTTCATGCTCGTTCGTGATTGTATGCGTGAAAAGGTACCAGATCGGAATGCACAAGTAGTTTTACCATTTTGTTTTGGTTTTATCCCGGTTTATACGAGCTCGGTAAAAAGATTTCGTTATATAAATTAGAATTCTTTATTAGCTACGATGATATTGGTGTTTCTCAAAGATTTCTATCTGATCCGTAAGATACTTTTTTTCTTCTCGTTATAATTACGGTTTGAACAAACAAAAAATCAAAATAAAATCATCAAAAAAAAAAAAAAAAATATATATATATATATATATATATATATATATATATATATATATATATATATATATATATATATGTATAATACAACTGCACACACATACAATAATAAATGGCATCGTTTTAGATGTAAAATAAGAGAATTTTAAAACGTGAAAAACTCATAAAATTTTTAATGAAGAAATTCTTATAAATATTATAATAAATGTTTTCAATGGTTAATTTTTGCGCAGTGGAATAAAGGTTGAATTTTAAATCGAGTTCAACAACAGTAAATTATATTTTTTTTAGTAATATAAATGAGTATTATTAGTATACATATATATTTCCATTTTATATTTAATATATATATATATATATATATATATATATATATATATATATATATATATATATATATATATATATATATATATATATATATATAACCGATTTTAGGCTACAACACGAAAAGAAGTGGGAGTGCATAATTTGAAACTATATAAAGACTTCTTGGAAAACTCTACAATATAACAATAATATATTTGATTAATATTTTAAATGAGAAGATTGACATTTTTTAGAACAAAATTATTTCTTTATATATAGAATGTAATATATATATATATATTTAAAAATTTTAGTGTGAATATTTTTTTCTTCTAAATATTGATATGTCAATCAGAATCATTCTATAACACGTTCATTTCAATTTTTTCCAAATAAATATTTAGCACCCATCATAGATACCGATCGTCGATAATTACATAATAAATACAACGTTCGCGTTATTAACCCGTTCGCCGCCGAAGCGCACAAACAAATAGACGTGCTTTCATTATTATTTCACAAATAATTACATAGAGGAATGCGCATTACACACGCACGCAATCGTAGTCGTCGTCGTCGTCATCATCATCATCATCATTATTATTATTATTATTATTATTATTGTTCACAAAAATGTTTACGAACGGATACAAAATGGCTTCTTCATAGGTCGTTATAGGACCGGTCCACGACCGTCTTTTTTTTTTCACTCTTCTTTATCCGTTCGAGTTTTAATATTTTCGATTTTTTTACGACACCACCGCGGCCAGATGGGGCGCGTTCGAGTTTCGAACAATTTATTATTATTATTTTTTTTTTTGGTATTATTTTTATTTTTACGTTTTCTAGCGTCGGCGGCTAATGGCTTTTTCCATATATTATGTTGTTATCTGCGGTACCGAAGCCGCCATTATACGTTTGATTTATCGGCCGGCGTGCACAATTGTATAATTAAAATGTAATCTTCGGGTTATTTTCACCAGATATATATATATATATATATATATATATATATATATATATATATATATATATATATTTCGTAATTTTATACGATTTATAATTAAGCAATATCCACGTTTAGCTCGTCCGTTATTATTCAATACACTGAAAAAAATATGATAATAATAATGAAAAAAAAAACGCATAGCAATGAACGTGTTAATAATCGCCTCTTTTATATTCATATTATAAAAATGAATAATGATTATATATATATATATATATATATATATATAACGTTTAATAAAATTAAAACGATTCCGAGATGAAATTTTATATTCTCACTTGCAAAAATTAATTGCTTGTTAATTGCAGGTATTCGTGCCTCCATTTTGTTTTTATATTATATAAAATGACCGTTTCTTACGTGCGTGTGTCTGTATGTAATTAAAAGTTATATTAATTTTTGTGTCAGTGATTTAGAAACAATGTTAAACGATATAGTTAATATATAGATCTAATTTTATTTCCAATAAATAAAAAAATAATACTTTAAAATTTTAAATTATGATGTACTGAATTTTTTTTATTTAAACTTGAGTGAGTGTTATATATTAAAAACATAGCTTAAATATAACTTATTTCTATAGTACTTCGAAGTAAAATGTTATAAATATTAAATCTTACTTTGTCTTCTTCTCTGTTAATCTTCTTGTATATTTATCTATTGATAAACAAACAAACTATCTCCTCTAGAAGTTAAGAATTTTCTCATCTACCAAACCACTTCATTTCTATTATTTTGACTTTAAGAATTGATTTAAATTATAACACTTTTCAATTTAAAAAAGAAATAAGAAGTGATTTAAAACATCGTGTGAAATATAAAATAAAAATAATATTAATTTTTAATAATCAATATATTTTTCAATTAGCTTGATTTACAATCGAAAACTAAAATAAAAATTTCAAAACGTCATTCAACTCCCAATCTATAAGTACAATATTTTTTTTTAATATAAAATCATATATTTTAATAATAATAAAAATTAATATTTTGAAGTGTGTACTCTTTTAACATCTATTAGTAACAATTTTCATGCAATTATTATAATTATACATGAAAATATTAAAAAATATATATTTTTAACTATTTTCGGACAATTAAAAAATTTTCTATTAATATTGAATAAATCTCGAAGATGAAACTTACTGAGTTTATATATATATATATATATATATATATATATATATATATATATATATATATATATATATAACTCTTATGCATATATGTTTGTATCTTAAGAACGATAAAAGCACTTTTTTAATAATCACTATCTACAACTAACTATGATTTCAGTGGTGTTACTATGTTTACGATCATTTTTAATTTTTAAAAAAATATTCTAATCCTTAAAAATATTAAAAACGATTCAATATATTTAATAAGTATCTAAATATCATATATTTAATGAAATAGATAGTAAAAAAAAGAGAAACACGATGAAATATTGATTCAAATTAAAAATTCAAACATAGTCACGCCACTGGACGATATGTAAAAACTATAGAGCTTCGTTTTTTTTTTAATTTTAATATAATATATATTTATTGAAAATTTTAATAAAAGACTTATCAATCGGAAAAGACGTATCATATCAACTGTGACTAACTTAAGAGACCCTGAAAACTTCTATATTTTCTATTAAATTCATAGTATACTTGTAGCGAGTCACAATATTAAAATATACAATAATAATAATAATAATAATATGACATAGTTCAAGTATTATTTTTGCAGTTGCTATGCTGTATACTAAAAATTTGAGAGCATTATGAAAATTATGTTCAGCATCACGAATATCACATCATCATCTGAAGTTGTGTGTATCAAAAATATTAATTCAAAATTCGTCATAAATCTAGCATCAAATTTATTATGCTATCAATCAATATTTAGTCTTAATATTATAAATCACAAGCTTAATATCGAGCAGATTTTATGGATTACACTAAGTTTCTATATAGTGCTATGTTGAAATATATTTTGATATATAATTCGAAAAATAAAAAAAAATATTTATTCTATTAAAATTTAATATTTGAATTCATTATTGCGGGTAATATTAATAGAAATTAAATTAATTATTAATTATTGAAATGGTAATTTCAATAGAAAATGGGAGAATAAGAAAAATCTGAAAAATGTAGTTTTTAATATTACTAGTATTTTTAATAAAGACTATGTACAAAGAAAAATATAGTCAAAGATAATCCAAAGATTATAAATATTAATAGATCTATAATCAACAATTGTTAAACTATGCCTTTTAAAAATATACTTTTATTAAATATTTGATATAATAATATTTATGAGTATGTGACTATTTGCACATATAAATTTTAAAGCTTTCATTATTAAAAAATAACCAAAAATTATTTATGATACCACATATGAATCGTCGCGATGCCAAATATAATTTTCAAAATATTCTCTTTAATTCCAAAAATATTTACATTAAAAATAAAACATGCTTCATGCTATATAATCTATGAAAAAGGATATATTTCAACGTGTTCTTATTTTCTCAATAGTATAATGCATGCACGTCTTTTATAATAGTGATAATAAAATTACATAATATAATAGTTATCAATATTTTTTTTTACAGCGAATAACCTTTTCACTCTTAATCCTCAGATGCCTTCAAAAATCATGTTAATAATCTGGTAAGGATTAAGAGTTGAGACCACTGTAATCGGTCTCTTTCTACTGAATACTGAAAAGAAAAAAAAACATCTACTCATCAATGTTGTGACAATGGAAAAAAAAACACTTTGCCAATAACACAGTAACAACAAAACGACTCCACAGGCATCGGTTAATGCAACCTATAAATCCTCTCCATTCTTCGAGTTTTCAAATATTGTTCAATATAGATTCCATGATGAGCAGTTAAAATTGATGAACTAGATTATAATATAAAATAAAATAGTTGTTGTTCTGACAAATACAATTGGCAATCTCTGTGGAGCCAATATAGACGACACGAACTTCAACCAATGAATAAAACACACATATAATGCAAAAAAAAAAACATGCAAAAAACAATAAAGGTACAAAAAAACATTTATTACAAATAAATTTATTACACATTTTTGGTATTACAAATATATAAAATAAAAAAAAATTAAGTGCAACTAATAACCGTCGATCAGATCGACTAGTTAAAAAAAAACTTACACAAATTATAAGTAATTATGTATTATATATACAACGTTTAACGGTATTCAAAGTGCAAAATTATTTCATCTGAAAATCTTTAAGATCTTATCCACACTAAATAAATAACTTTCAAGCATTTAATCAGCGTTACTTTCAGTATGGACGAAGCTTCAGACTCGTTAATATCTATCTATCAATAATCAAACGAGCAAAAAATAAAAATAAAATAATTAAATCGTAACAAAAATATCACATTCATCACTCCGAACATCGTCTCATCATTATCATCATTTCAAAAAATAAATATAAATCAATCGCATATATCTATTTAATAATAATATTCATATTAAAAATATTTTGATGCCTATCTACAATTATTTAACGATTCAAAAATGAAAAAAGAAAAACTAGCACAAATATTTGTATTTGTGAGTATTTATTTTGTAGAATTAAATATCTATATTTTTATTTTTTACAAATTTATTAATTTTAATTATAAAAAATATTGTTAATAGCAAACTAGTAGTTGATATTGTTTCGTTAGGTAAAAATCTATCATTTCTTTTTCACATCACTCAAGACGTTTTCCGTAAACTACTTTCGGAGCCGCAGAGGCGACATCATAATAAAGATTACGATATAAAAATCAAGATAACTTTTTTTATCAAATTACATGAATAATTTTTACTTCAAAGAATAATTAATTCAAAATTATTACAAACCAAGTTTAGACACTTTAAATATTTATTGAAAATATGAACGAGAAAAAAATGATTAAATTACAGGAGTAAATGGATAAATAAGCATTAAACATGACGCATCTTTATTTTATAGGACACATATCACTTCTAAAATAAATCTTACACCCTGCCCTAGCTATATTAAACATTATCTACGATGAGATAAAAAAAAAGATAAATAATTTAATTCTATCAAATACTTTCTTTCTATTTTCTTTTATCGCATGGAAAAAATCAGGAATTTGTTGGTTTTTGATTGTCAAATTTTCAAAGATTTAATGACACAGATGTCACATATGCACTACCAAAAATAAGTTTCGGAACGTGACCACGTTTTATGTAAAAGAAATCGTGAAATTTTATGCCCAATAAATTTACAGATGTATTTTTGCTTTATCGATGTGTAAATAAATTCAAAAATGATAATTAAAAAAAAAATAACATCACATCATATTTTGATGACCAATTTTTTTATGGACGGAAAACAATATGATGTCAAAAATAAAATATATAAAAAGAGACTTTTTTATTCATATTTTTATCGATTATATAAAAGAAATTATCGATTGATATAAAAGAAATATAATAAAAAAATAATCTGGACACATTAATCATTAAAAAAATGTACTCATCCGCATATGATAAAATGCTCCGTCCGATTCATCATTAACACTCAAAAGTCAATTTTGTCATAATAATTATGAGAATCTACATATATTAATATCGTAATTCATATCCTATGAAGCGTAGAATAAGAAGCTATGATATGATTAAAGACGACGTTTTGAATGTTAATAAATAACACAAAAATTCTAGTTTTTCTAATTTTTTTTTCATTTATAGTTTGCGATAGTACTTTTTATATGTATTCATTATATTTCATTAAAATAAAAATTAATGTACATCTGCAATCTATTTTTTTTATATTAATAATAAATAATAATACACCAAAACAAACCTAATTATAAATTATCTTATATTATAACTTATTAAGTGTCATAATGAGATACAAAAATATAAATACTTTGATCTAAAGCTAATTTACAGTATGAATTTAACAAGACAGCTTACGAATTATTTAATAATTTATATATAATAGAAAATATTTTATACGAATATAAATTAGTAAAAAAAAAATTACATCAAATATTTATCGATTTAGACAATGTCCAGACGTGGATTAGACTTAAATATTACATCTTAAAATTTGGGCATGGATATGTGGTTCATCTGAGTGATATGAATAATTTAATAAAGAAAAAGAACTAAACGTAAATAATAAAAAATGTATTGTACATATGCACGCACGCTCACACGCACAAAAAACGCACGATATTCCAAAATTCAACTATCACTTTATCTACTACATAATGCCCTTTTTTGGTCCAGATCAATTCAAAATACTCGAATTTTTTTTTTTGTTACAGACGTTTTCGCACTATAATAATAGTAAAATATATATAACACGCTCATTCAGCATCAACGCTTCCCTTCGGAGTAAAACGCGATATCTTCGTAAAAGTGACGTTTTGCATGGCATAAGAAGACAATATAATAATAATAATAATGTATTTTACAATATATATATATATATATATATATATATAATTATTAAAAATCTTAAGTTATTACAGTTTTAAGAGATATATAAACTCACTATAAAAAAGGCGCATAAGCGCAAGTTACATCAAACCTGCACTGATTTTTCAACCACCAGATCCAACAACCCCAAACCATTCTTAAACTCGCATACATTATTTTAGCACCATTTACATTTTTTTAATTATTATTTGAAGAAGACAAGATATGTAATTAATTATAAGTTAAAATTCTAATCAAAACCATTCAAACGTGTAAAACTAAAAAAAAAAAAAATATTTCAAATAAATTCAATGTTTCATTTCATACATAAGTATACTTATAGATCTTATTAAATTTTAATATAAATAAAAATATATTTATTTCACATGCATAAAAAATGTGAAAATTAGAAAATATTAATACTGTATAACGTTAACAATAAATTTAGAAATAAATAAAAACTGTAATATTTTGTAGCAAAAATGTGATCACATGTTTTTTTTAAATAAAATATAATTTCAAATAATTTTTTTTTAAACATTAATAATAAATTTTAGTTGATCATTTTTGCTCACATTTGCTACAAAATATATGAATAAAAATAGTACTGCATCATAATACATTTAACGAATTAAAAAGAGTGAATATTAATTATAATATGAGAAAACTGTCTTAAAATAAAAGCGAGATTCTACGATACATATGTATATAATAATATTGTACTATTTTTTTATCATAAATGGATATATAGATAGCGTTCTGAAACCGCCACAGAAATATTGCCAGTACTTAAAATATAACATGCAAGTACTTTCCTAATTACACTTTCAGAACTGGCAATAAATTTCAGTATAAGTTTTACTATCATAATCAAACGCAATATAAACAATAACTACAATAATTAAAGCAATATTTGTAAATAAAAATAATGCTAAGGAAAAAACTACTAATTAAAATATATCATGAAAAATAACAAGAAATTCGATATACATTTACAAGACACATCTTCGATTTAAAATTGTCTTTAACGTTATAACTAATTATATGAGATAAGGGCATCAAGAATAAGAAATAAAATATTGGAATGCGTCACATTCTAATAAAGTACTGTCTTTTGTATAAGCTAGAAACCCTCAAAATTTCTGAATAAATAGGAAATTTAATAATTAAAAAACAACGATAATATGTGGGTCAATCAACAAAATATAAATTAAGAGAATTTTTAAGCATATAAAATAATTATTATAATTTAAAAGTCATTTTTTTTCAGAAAATAACTATTGAGGAATTACCTTGAGGGCTTCAGATCTATTTTCTTAATTAACTCTTTTAATACAAATATTTAGTGGACTAGAAACAGCAAGAAAAATATATAAATAGAAAATATGCACATTAAAATTAAAATAAATAAATTTCAAGAAAACACAAAAAAATCACATAAAATTTGATTCGGGGAGTTCAAAAAAATGAGTATTGATACTTCCACTGCTAATTATTCGGAATATTTGTTTGTAACTAAATACTAAATATATTTCAGGTATAAAGAGGAAATAAAATTAAAATTATAACATATTAATAATTAAATAAAAATACATCTAAAATATTTTCAAAGGCAAAAAAACAATAAATCTCTAAAAAATGAATAAAAAAATTGAAAACAAATCCAAAAATCAAAAGCATCCATTATTTGTCCGCTTTCGTTTCTTAACAGTTCTCAACTTTGATCCTCTGCTATTATTATCTACCATTCCAAGATTTACCAGACCATTGATAAAGCTCTTTGGACTGCCTAAAGTTAAAGGATTGTTAGCTTTCATTAGCAGATCTTTCACATTGGATATAATTGAAACATTTTTCATTGATAATAGATGCTTAATTTCACAGTTTTCCAATGTATTCGATGATGGGTCCGTCAAGAAATTGTGCATTTTGCGCAATTGTGAAGGGGTTACCTGATGAGCTGTGATCAAATAGGCATATATACATGGATTAAATTTTCGAACTAAATATGAAAATCCTGGATGATCTATAGGTTTAATTCCACTCTTCATGGAACACATTCCTGGAAAACAATACAAAATATAAAATAAAAATTTTAAAACAATATACAATTTTTTCTCTCGTAAATAATAAACATTTACAAAAAAAATATAAATATAATATGGTTAACAGAATTTATTTCATTTGATCAAGTAATTTACGATATTGTTTCTTTCCTGTTAACATGTTTCATGAAATATTACTCATGTATTTTTACCTGTAATATAAATATCTTCCAAATGAAAGAGCGGAGTGTCCAATGCAGCACGATAAAGAACTTTAGCAGTCCCAAATGACATAACATAACCAGTACCAGATAAATAACGAGGATATACTTTGCCACCAAACATATAAGTTGGAGAATACCTACAAAAAATATAAAAATAAATACAATATACTTGCATTATAACAAAAAGCATATAAAACATTTATCTTTTACCATTTACTGTTTGTGTCAGATATCGGTTTAGCATCGCATATAAGATTTCCCATCAATAATCTTTCATTTTTCAGCAAAGCATTTTTTTGCGTTTTATTCATTTTAAGAATAGAATCAATATTTACGTCTTTCGAAACTTTCTTCAAATATTCGTTTGACTTGTTTTTTAATGCATCTATCAATCTTGGAATATTAATATACATATCATCGTCAGTCTTCATGATGTAACGAACTGAAATATTATACAAATATTATATGAGAATGTATAAAATATCATGAGACAAAATACTACAATTCACTTTACCATTATCACCACAATTACTAACGACCCATTTCAATAACATCACAGATTTCAAAGTAAGATTATTATAGGAATCAATAAAACCTTCCTGAATTATATCTCCATAAATAGCAGATTCTTCATCAATTTTAGATTGTAAATCGGTATTATTTTCATTTGACCATTGCCCAAGGAGAAACAGAAACTTGATTTGAACAGGAGGTTCGAAATTAGATGTATCCTTAGAGCCTATTAAATTATCAACAATTGCTTCACTACCATCAGAGGTTGATTTTAAAATTTGAGTAGTTTTAGAAGTATTTTTGATTTCATTAGAACTAGAATTTTTCTTAACACTACTTAAATCTTTTATGGTATGAGATTCCAATTTCAATTTATTGCCGCTCACACTGAGTTTGAGAATTTTTTTCATATGATTTTTCACATCATCAGCATTATCACTCTCCGTGTCCTTTTGTCCTCTGGGAGGTATCTTCATTATATTCGATACTTCTGTTTGATAATCATAAAAATCTATATCGTTCTTATTATCATCATTCTCTTCGAAGTTTCCTAATATTTTGCCATCGTCAGCATATGTTGCGTCACTATGATCAGGTGCGTTATCGCCATAATCAAATCTGACTTCTTCAATATTCTTCGAATCTTTAACTTCATTCTTCGTTTCTCGCTTGGTACGTTTACTTACATTATCGAGATTCATAAGAGTATTACCTTTCAGATTCTTGTTAGTTTTGTTTGTATTTACTATTCTAATATCAGGACGATTTACTGAGACTTCCGATTGCAAACTAACGTTAGAAATTTTACTATGATTACTTTCAATATTACCACTCAATAATTCCATACCTAATTCTCTATTATCACGATTATTCTCACTTGTATGAGTCGACGTGGAATTAACGTATAAACCATCGTCAATATCAAACCTTTCACTATCACTATAATGATTATCATAATTCAGATCTCTTTTTATTCTTTTATCTATATATAAAAAATTGCTAGTATTACTGTAATCGTTTAACATTTTCTCAGTGACGTTGACAGTTTTAAATCGTTTAGTAACATTTTGAAGTTTTTTCGCTAATAACTCATAATTAGTTTGATTTCCCCATGTTTCTCTTATAGCTGATCTAGCTTCGAAATGTTCCATCGACGAACACACAATAACCAATAAAAATATTTCATTATCTTCATTACTTAATGACGATTTCTTTTTATTATTACTATTAACATGACTATTTTTGTATACATTTTTATCGCCTTGTTTTAATTTACAAACCGATTTTGGTTGATTTAATAACGTGACGTTATCTGGAAGGACGTAATTTCTTGTATCTCTGGATGTATTATATGACCAACCAGGTACAGATCCTAAAAATAAAAATACTTTTCATATAATAATTATGACAAATTTAAGTATCTAATTATCACTATCAAAATAATTTTTAAATAATTCTTAGTTACAAAACTCAAATTAATCAATATACAATTATTATATTAACCTTTCAACCAAAACATATCAATATTTCGTAATAAATAACCAGCCTAAATATAAATTTGGATAAACATAATATATGTAAAAAAATATAAAAAGCAACAGAATTCAATTTGAATTCGTTATAATATCATTATTATATAATTTTTAAACACTTAAGACTTAACTATTTTTATCTAATATTTACTCAACATATAAAAATAAAAAAAAGTTTTATAAAAGAAAATATATGCTAAAATTTTAAAACACAAAATTTTAGATCATTATTACATTTTGTTTAAAAAGAATGAAAATGAAATTCGTTCAAGAACGAAATTCAGCTCTTAGAAATCTAAATTGCAACTAAATGAGTGAAGCGAAAAGACTAATTCTCTTCAATAATTTGTTTGTTAATATTTATGCTATAATCATAGTTTTTTTTCAATGAATTAAAATAAATAAAAAAATAAGTAGTTACAATACGTTATAAAAATAAAACAAAAGTAACATATATTCCAAAACCATAAATAAAACCACAACCATGCTAAATGATCACCATCGAATTCGGAAAAAATCTTGTACCTTTGCGTGCTGATGACCAAAGTTTCTCAAAAAAACCTATGTGTTTCAATTTATATATGGAATTTTTTGCATGCATTTTGGTATGATTAGTAGCAGTGTTTATTCTACTCCATGACGATGCAACAGAAGCGTAATTGATATGTGTGTGTGAAAATGAACAATTCTTGCCACAGGCTGTCAATCAAGAAATAACTATTATAATATTCATATTTAATTCCAGCATGGGTGATATCGATGTCAAAATAAAAGCATAAAAAGCGTAAAATATATTAAGTTCTATTCTCATTAATCTGACCTTTAATATATTTATTTTTATTATTTAGTATTTACATATATGTATAATTAAAAATGCTAAAACGCAAATTTTGTAATTTAATAAAATAGCATAACAAATTAAATTGCCTAGCAGTATCTTTCAAAAATTTAAACTAAAAAACATCATTTTATTCAAAAGGTTTTTACAGACAAAATTAGTTCAATTATGTTAATGAATATATATATATATATATATATATATATATATATATATATATATATAATTGTAAAATAAAATGTTTTTAGTTGAAAAAAAAATAAAACATATTAAGAAGATTGTATATATCTCTAAGATTCATTACTAATATTTTCAATATATTCACTTAATTTAATGATCTATTGTTACTCAATTGTAGTCACAAAGTAACAAGGATATTACCACAATATGTGAATAAATTTCAGTTCTTAATTTTAATATGATATTTCGATATTGGATTTAAAACAAAATACAAAAATCAAAGATAGATTTAATAAAAGAAAAGTAATTAAAAATTTTTTTTCGCTCTTCATAAATAATATGATTTTTCTGGATACTGGCAGAAATAATCATTTAAAAATACTGAATATAGTTGACATTTAAATGTTAAGGTCAAAAAACAAAAATAAAATAAAGAACAACATGCATTTTTATTTTAAACATGCAATAAAATTTATAAACATTTTTTTCCAACGCCTTTAATTGTGGTACAATATTTTTTCGAATTCAATGCTTATTTTGAATACCGCATATGTATATCAAACATATAAAAGTAAAAAAAAATATGATTAACAATTTATAAAAAAATATATATTTTCGATAAATTCCTATACTATATTATTATATAAATTACTAAATAGTGAAATTCGAACCTATACACGTATTTGATATCATAAATAATAACAAAATATAACATATGTAAAAATAATATACTGAAATATAAATGGTTTAATGATTATGCCACTTTTGATATTGGTAAACTGATTAAAACAATAAAATATCGACAAATACACTTACTTGATCTGCTGTTAGCTTGGTTATATACGGGAATATACATCATCAGAAAAAATAACAGAACTCCAACTAAAAAAATGAGTTTGTATGAACCGCTTCTGGAATGCTTTTGAAAACTATTCCATTCCGGACTAGAAGAATCATAATTGTCATCGTCGTCATCGTCGTCAATGTGCTCGTGCAAACGTCTATATGCAACATCTTCGCTTCGGAGTGCTGACGACATGCCGTTGCTGCAACGGGCGGTAGGAGATTCGTTGCGCTGAATAATCGGAATGGACGTCGGTTCAGTTCTTAAATCGTCCCATTTTCTTTTCTTTCTGTTATTTGAGAACGTCAGCAGCGTCGGTCTGTTGGTAGTGTTAATATATGGTGGTATTTGACATTGGCCATTATTAACATTTATATTATAGTAATGTTTAGATAGTAAATCATCATCATTTTTTCCATTCGTTATATCTTCAGATATATTTTTATCGTAGTAATGTAATAATCTTTTATGTTCCATCTAAAATTATACAATATTTAAAACTTTATCATAAAGCATTGCACGCTATATTTACATAAAAATAAATTCAATAAAAATTATTATATATAAATAAAACGTGTGGGTTGAAATCAACATTCATAATATCAAATTAAAATATTTAACAACCATCAAACTTGGTGATTTGAATTTTTATTATAATATCGTAAGAATAAATAAATTAATAAAAATGTACTTTGGAATGACTAATGCTGTAAATTAACCATCAAAAATCAAGTCATTATTATATTTATATATGTAAAATTCGAATACGTGTGGTTTAGATTAATTTATAAAATTTTAATTTTAATGATAAAAAAAAACATTATGATGACTCATAAGTCATCATAATTTTTTTCTCTTACAATGCAGTGAAGTTAGAGAACAGCACTGGAACTCAATAATTGAAAAATCACGAGTGGTTTTTCTACAACAACCAATGGTCGACTAATTGCTTAAAAAATTATACAAAATTACAGCACAGAATGGCAGTTAGATAACACAAAAGTGTATGTATAAATAGCACATGAATGTTGAAAATCAGGGTTGTAGAATTCACATATTAATTTTAAACTGCTTCCTCAATTTTTATATAACATATTCAATTATATGTATGATACAAATTGAATACATGTTACAAATAGAAATATTTTTTTTCATTTTATGTAAAAATAAATAAGAATTAATTGAGAATATTTTTTAAATAATATATAAAGTAGTTCATAAAATTAAAAAGACATTAAAATAACCTAATAAATAATAAGGATAAACGTAAGAATGTGAATACAAAGATCTCTAATAGATAATACAATACAACAGAAAACTCTTTATGTTTAATTATTAAGATAAAACATAAATAAATGTTATGTAATTACCCAAGAATATAAAAAAATAATGTAACAAACATAATAAGTAAATATATTATAAATAGATGTTTAATGGTAATTAAGCATTTTATTTATAAGAATAAAATTTAAACCTTGAGTAGAAAACAAATGTTTAATCTTTATATAAAAAAAATTCGCTTCAAGTTCAATGGCATACGATAAAAGCAGAATAATCAGTAATATAATATAAAAATATTGTAGAAAAATATATTGATTCTAAAAGTGTTTAAAAATACAACGATTCAGAAACATAAACATCGTCTTTAACTTCACGGTCCTAATTGAAATGCAAAATAATGATACAAAATTGAAGAACGAAGTCCAAAAAAAAAGTCGCAACACTTATTATTATTCAAACATGCGAGACATTCTCATTTGAATGATTCTTCTTGGAGGCAATACATACATACGTGAAAAATAAAACAACAAAAAAATTGACATTTGTTACTTCTTTAAATAATAATTATTTAGATGAAAAGCGTATAACGGGTACTTAGTAAATTATATACATGTTTACAACTTGATGGGAAATTTCAATAACATATTGTAAGCAAAAAAATTGAAAATATTTTTTGAAGCATTAATTATACTAAATTTAAAAGTTACTGGTTCACTTAACACATATATGTAAAAATAGAAAGCAATTTTAATGTTTATACTCGATTATACTTTCACTTTTAAGATATATTTTTATATAAATATAAATTTTTATTTACAAATATTAAAGAAAAAATATGCTTATTATTAGTAAATAAAAAAATAAGAAAACACTTAAAACTATAATACAGTATTATAGAATATTATACTTTGAGAAATATAAATATTTAAATTCAATTCATCGATATTCAAGGACAATATAAGGAATTCTTAGTTTTTTTTCTCTTGGGTATTTTATAAAGAAAATAGTGCAATACTTAAAATTAAATGCTAAAAAAGGATATAGTACGTGAATATGTAATTTAAAAAAAAATACGTTAAAAATTATTTATCTTCAAACAAATTACAAATTCACATTCAATGTTGTTACAGTAATAAATAAATATATAAATGTAAAAATAGAAACGATTTTACATAATTATTTATTCTTTTATTTTTCACATATCTTGTCGATTTATTTGCTGATTATTTAAAATGTTTATTAACTTTACAATCTAGGAAATTTATCAAAAATTATCCTTTCTTCTATATTTTGATACAAACTTTAAAAGAAAATTACAAATAATTTCCAATTCATTTCCTGCTATCTATTTTAATATGACATTTCCAAATCATCTTTTTACAAAGCATATATTACTCATTTTATGAACAAATAACGACTAACGTTTGTTTTTGTTTTCTGTATTATATTTATAGATAACTTTGAAGTTATCTGTGATGAATTTGAAAACATGACTATACAGGAAAAAACACGTCATCTGAAGATTTTATTAATTTATTTTTCTTCTTTTTTTCTTCAACTTATTATACTTTCTTAGAAATTAGAGTTTATTGGGAAATTACAAATTGCAAAAATATCGTAAGAAAAAAAGACATACTGTAAACTCAGATAACCTTCTCATTCCACATATAAACTAAACTTAAACCCGATGAAGAGAATGTTATACATGTCATAGCGTCGATAACATATGATAAAGTGGGATATTCGAGGACCAATGCATTATGAAAAGTACTGTCAACAATTGAATGATTTATGTAAAAGATATGTTCAATAGTTAGGATATCATAGTATCAGAAAATCGCTGAATTCTGTCGCATCCATCATGCGCTTCCGAATCAATGTTCTCCAACAATCACTTATAATCTTTACAATTTTATTTTGAATAAAAAAAAATCAAAAGTGAAGCAAATGTTAAAAACTAACTGCTCGGGTGTCATGCCTCTAATACGTTATATTTTAAAGATGTGATATAATAGAGAAAATCGGAGCACAAAAATTATCAGACCATCAAAGAAATAAGAAATTCATTAATGTTTTAAAAATATATTCGATAATTATCACTATTTACACTGAACAAGACATAAACAAAATCGGTGTTTTTATGAAATATATTATTTATGGCGAGTCTAAATCTAATCGATACTGCAATAAAAAGGTTTAAAATATTTATTTACGAAAAGAAAAATGCAAACGTTTTTACCGATAGCTTAACAAAACGAAAATAATATTATAGATGGAAAGCGGGATTAAAAAAAGAAATTATCGCGTTTTCATTTCATTAAAAATGGTTATTATAATATACTAACCGCTATTTAAAAATTTAAGATAGTTCGATAGACGTAAATATTTTTATCGGTTTATAAAAACGAGAAAGATCTGAGACGATACGCTCGTTGATTTCAATGCAAACATATTTTAAAAGTAAAGTCTAAACATTTGACGTTTTACATTTAAATATATGACAACTGCGCGTAATGTAATTTTAACATAGAATATGGCAATAATAATAAAAATATTAATATTTATATATATATATGTGTGTGTGTGTCGAGATTAAAAAGTACATAAAAATATAAGAAAAATTGTAACGATCAATTAAAATATTGACGGATGACAGTTAAAAAGTGAGGTTATGTTCGATTAAAAATCGACCGACGTTTTAAGTATGAAAATTATATAAAAGTAAAGAAAAAACATTATGCAAACATATAAGGGATACGAGCCAGCGATCGTCTCGGATATGTGAACGAACGCATTTAATATATGTAAAATATATAAATATGTAACTTACGTCGTTGGCGGATGTCCGTCGCCGTAATCGGAGTGCGGAGCGACGTTTTACCCGCGAAACATCGATGCCTCGATGGAAAAAAGCGAGGCCGACGCCCCGCCGCGTCAAACCGCTCCAACGCCAAACGCCGCACTCGACCGCCTGCCCCTTCTCCCCTTCTCAATTTTATTACATATGCGCCCGTTCCCTTTGCACTATACTCTGCAATACTTTTTTCGTAATAACACGCTCACCGTTTTATTCTTATATTTTTAACTTATTACCGATTAAAAAATATATATTTTTTTTGTTTAACAAACAATTAATCGAATAATTATTTAGTTGATTACCTCAAATAAACTATATAAAAAAGAAAAAATCATGTTATGCTCAAATTAAAACATTCCTGGTTAAATTAAAATTTATGAATAAAAGAATTAAAAAATATCTTTTTAAGTATATACAGAATTCCAAAAAGAATTTTTATATTTATTATTTTTTTACTATGCATAAAAAAAATAGAGAGACGATGCCATACAGAATCATTAATCTATCAGTACGTACCAACAGAAAATACTTATGTGCGTTTACATTTTTATCAATAATATTTAAACTACAAAAGTAAAGTAACTATAACAAAAAATATACATAATAAAACTTCAATACTCCAATTATAAATAACTCTTTAAAACAACAAAATTAATATTTTTATTGTTTTAAAGATAAATTTAGCCGTCCATAAAAAAATATGATTCCATATGACATCAACGGTCAGGAAAGGATTAATATAAATATACAACTTTAATAATTATTCCATTGTAAGTTATTTTTTTAATTTAAAATAATATTTTAACCATGCAACTAATATAATATGCATAATTTTTTTTTCAATTAAAATAACCCTTTAATCAGCTTAAAAACATGCTTTATTTAAATTTGAAAATAAATAAATAAATTTATTACAATTGTATAAAAGTGTATTGATAACACTGAACGTCAAATTGACGGTTTCAAAGATAAGTAAATGCGAACATGTCTCGACAAGCGCTCGTTTTATATAAACAATTAATGCGAGAAGCCAGTTTATTTCCTGCATATAACTTCAAGTACGTATATCTTTTAAATAATTTATTGATTTCGCTTCATATTTTTAAATATTCTTATCGCTAAAACTTGTTTCTGTACATAACCTAAAATAAAATTATCTTATCCTTATTAATTTGTAATATCCTATAACGTTTATCTTTCGTAGAATGTACGCGTTGAGAAGAATCAAAGATACTTTCAAAAGCAATAAATCTTTAACTAGTAAGAATGAAATTAACGAGCAATTAGATTTTGGTCAAAAAAATTTAGATATTATTAAAAGACAGGTACGTCGTTTTATTATATAGTTTTGTTTAAACGTAGTAAATACATGTGAAAAGTTTATTATAGTTAATCCAAAGTAAAAAAAATCAGGATATATTTTATTTTATATATTCAAATACATACAATAAATTAAATATAAAACTTGTATAAATATATGAAATTGTAAAATTTATTGTCTACCTTTGAACATAACGTTTTAGTATTGCATCATTATATAATTTATATACTTTCATTTATCACTTCAAAATTAATTGTTTTTTTTTACATTTCAGGTTAAAATTGGACAATTGTATACCACAGATAAGCTTATAATCGAAAAATAATTATTTCCAATTATTATCATATAAAAACCTTATAATTTTGAATACTTTATAGCTCAAGAAGGCTTACATGTAGTTTAATATTATTAATTAGCTATTATATACACAGCAGTACAAGAAACATTCATAATCAAGTTGATATAATGTTTTAATCCGCTGTGTGCTTATGTGATCAATACGTCATATTTAATACATATATAATGAAAAAATATATTATGTTGAAAGTATAGAATATTAAAGCGTTATTTTTCCTGGATTTTTTGTATTTTTTTAATATATGTATATGTTTAATTCTCTATTTATTTTTAATTCAATATATATATATTTCCTATCTTTATAACCTAATCCTTTCTGTAAGCCATTGAAAGAATCCGCTGGAAGATCGTTTAGTTTTACCACTATTTATTGGATCATCGCTATCTTCTAGACTATCTTCTGTTGTGTTTAATGTATCATCATCAATTTCTGAAGTAAAAATATAATATATAATTATATCGGATTACTCTTTATACAGTGAAGTAAAAAATGTACCTGTCATTTCTTCTGTAGTATAAACTATATTTTTTTCAGTATTTTCATCATATATGGATTTGTCTTGATTTATGTTCGTATCAGTTGTCTGAGTTACGGAAGTGTTTATCCATAATTCAGTAGACTTATTTTTATCCTTGTCTTTTGTGTTCATTTCGTCATTTATATTTTCAGTAGATGTTAATGAAGTAGTACTAGTGTTTTCACTCCTAATTGAATCTTCTGTATCTAGTTCTTCTTCAGAAGACGAAAGACTCAGTGAGTTTCTCCCTTGTATTATATCAGATGAATCTTTAAGACTCATTCCTGTTCTGTCTGAAATATATTACACGTTTCTAAACATCGTGTTTGTTTTGTCAATAATTATTTTGATTAAATTATTTAATTTTATATTCTACCTCGACTTATATTTGATAAACTAAATCTATTTTGTTTTCTTGTATTTAAAGTATTTGTTCTTAATAAGGTTCTGTCAGAATTTTTTTTTTTTTTGGTCTTATTATTTATATTCGATGTTTCAGTGATATCAGTTTTTGAATAATTGTGATCAATACCAGAACTGCAATTTTTATCTAGATATTGTAGAAATAAATATTTTCATTATAAAACAGTATTAATTTAATTGTAATCTTTTAGAATATACCATACTATCAAAAAGCAAAAACCTTTGGCTATCATTCAAGAATATTTGATTGATATCAATTATATACAATTTAAATTATATATAATATAATGGAAAAATTACCAATTATACATATTGCACTTTGCAACGTGTTGCATGGTACTCCATAAACTAATCCTTTATTATGATTTTCACTATCTAAATTTAAACAATCATTTTCCCTTTTTATATCTTCGTCACACCACGGTATATCCTGAAATATATTATAAGATTAACAGTATTTTGAAATTATAGTATGCTATAATAATTACAAAATGAATTACATGACGTAGATGACTATTTGGTCCTGGAATGAGAGCTTGTGTATTTGGATCCCACCATTTATAACTGTCATCGTCGTCAATAATTAATTTACCCGATATCCAAATATGCTGTAAATCTAAATAATTTCATTTACTTAATCACTTACGATTAGTGAATTTTTTATTGTAAAATTTTTCATACTTTCTTCGTTGGTTTCAGTCATGAAGAGCAGAAGTTGAGCGGTCAAATTCAGGTCTGTTATAGAAAGCAATGTTCCACCTAGCAGATTACATCTCGTTATAGAGTCCGTCCAGATCATCGGTGGAAGAATGACGAATGAATGAGCGTCGTCTTGTGAGATACTCCATGATTTTTTAATGTTTTTCAATTTTTCTACAATATTAAATCGATATATAGTATATTAATGTTAGGAAATTTTATAACATATGAAAAAGTGATCTCTATATTTATATTTATTTCTGTACCCATACAAATAAAATCTTTTTTTCTATCACATCTGGTCTGTACGAACACAGTATTTTTACAAACACTTCTGTCCATCGACATGCAACCGTCTTTTTTATTTATACTGTTTGGTCTGTAAAATGGAAATTATTATAATTATCATTTTATACTAATATTTTATATTATTCAATAGATTATTAAAGCAAAAATGTATTAGTGGAACGCTTTTTAAAGAAATTTTATAATCATCAATAATATTTAAATGAAAATAGAAAATTACTTATATGGAGGCCAATCTATTTCATCATGAGATATTTCCATACGTTCACTCTGATACGATATTTCAATTGCCGAATCCAGCCATGTCCATTTATGATTTTCTCCTTTGCAGCCAACCCAAGCGTCGTCCAATGCTATTTATATAATAATCATAATTATGTTATAATATACACATATTAATATAGTAATGAGACTGATATTAAATCACTAAGTCTAATATCACTACGCATTTTTACTCCCATTGTGAGAGAAATTCAACATTTTATATAACTTTGGTATAAATAGCATAATTTTTTTGTCATTGAATGAACTGTAAGTGTATTTTTATACGAAGTGATTTTTTTTTTTAGTACGTCACTGAAATAAGCGAACGTTTAAAATTACAAATAACTTCAAACAGGAACAAGTTTCAAAATGGAACACAATATGAATGAGACTCTTTTGATATATCAAAAGATTCATATTAATTTACCATATAATGAAGTTGCATGAAATTTTATATACTACAGTGAATAGAAGAATTGCATAATGTTATTATTTAATAACATCGATCTCATTACTTTATGAATTGATTATATATTTATTGTGATAATATTGTGTATAGAAATAATATACTTACACGGTCTGGTTCTTATAAATTTTTTACTTAATTTTGTGAGACATTGCATACTGTCAACTGTTGCCAGAGTCATTCCGTTGTAAGCGCAAAAACCCACTGCTTCATACCAAGTATAATCTGCTTTGAATATATGATATTTTTGATCTAAACAATTAACGGCACCCAGTTCTCTTGTATTGTTATTTTTAATAACACCTATAAAATAATAATCAGATATTTATATTAAGATGTGAATCATCAAAATAATACAAAAAAAAAAATTGACCCACTTTTTTCACAAACAAACGGTCTTTTCAAAATACAACTCAAATCGATAAAAACGAGCATATTTTCTTGTCTTTCGCCTAATACACAATCAGCATCTGAATCATGAGAAATAGGCATCGATCGATCCAACCACTGAAAATTTCCCATAATATATATATATATATATATATATATATATATATATATATATATACTGAATTTAATCATAGAAAAAAAATGTTTATTTTCTCACCGAAGGATACACTCTACTAATACGCTTAGAAGGATCTAATATATCGTTACTGGTGCGAGACAAACGATTTCCTGTTATCCATCTGTAACCATCTGGATCCGAAGGATTATCCCGTTTTGCACCGATCCATACATTTTTCAAATCTATATTGTTAATATATTTCTATTCAATCATTATTTATAATATATTTTATAATATCATTTTAATACAACTAACCCAAATCGTTTTCTAAAAGTATTTCCGCTAGAAAATTTGCATAATCGATGTGATCAAATATTCCCAATTGTCCATTTTGATTTCTTGAACGTGTAAATTTATTATGTATTTATTAACATATAAATATATTATTAAAATATATCTTACTTGCAAACGTATTTTGCCTCCAGCCATGTTACTTTATTTGAATATAATGTATATTCTTTATTTTTATAAATGTACGTTTCTGAATTTTTAGTCGATTTTATCGGTACTGAATTAATAAATTTAAATATGTAAATAAAACATAATGAATTAGTATATTTTATTTTAATCGGCGATTGAAAAAAAAATACATACCAGAATATTCCGCTATATCGAAGTCGTTCGCTTCAACGAAAATCGAAATATATATCAAAATCACTATTTGCAAAACACAGAAACGACCGTCGACAATATCCATTATTTTATAATAAACTCGATAAGCGTTAAATAGAACGTTTTATAGCGCGAAATTGTTTTCTGTTTACATTTGCACAACAATGAGCGGTTATAAGTTGAAATTAAAATCGACTACAAATGTTTATAAATATCGTCATTGTTCCATTTCGTTATTGCGTATCGATAATGCTCGATTAATAAACTATTTACGGTTGTTTTATTTTTTTTTTGTTCATTTTGTCAACTATGAAACGGTAAAATGAGGATAGAAATTTGTATCGCTTATATTTTTTTCGAATGACTGCGAAATCGACGAAAAAAAAGATGGCGCCTGTTTACCGGCGCCAAAATTCATTTCGTTCATTATGAATATTTCGAATTCCAAAATATGAAATTCTTTCGCATTAAATAAATATTCGAAATTCTTTACGTATGTTTGAAACGTGAATTGTTTTAATTCATAGGTTCCCCTCCCCATTTTTTGCTGTCATTCAATAAGATACGATTTAAATATATAAAATGTATTATTTACCGTTATTAATGAAAACGTAATTAATATAATATATATATATATATATATATATATATATATATATATAATTGCCGTGCGACGAATTTTGAGCTCTAGATATTGTATAAAATTTGTAAAAGAAAGTTGAATATAATAATTATATATAAATTGAAAAAAAGTATTGATTTAATACAATACTTCTATTATAAATATTTGTTTTTGAATATTTATTATTCTAAATCACCAATCTAAAATTTTTCTTTTTATATTAAAATTATTTGCAGAAGTAGCTAAGTAAATTATTAAGTAGAAGTAGAAGTAAATTATTAGTAGTAGTATAAAATCACAATTTTATTTTATTATGTATGTGTTTACATAAAAATTATTAGTGCTGTGGTAATGCTCAAGTTTGCTTATGCATTTACGATCAACATATCGCGGACTTCAATTCAAAATATCTTTTGTAATTACACTTATAATTTACAAATCGTTTCAATTTAAATATATATATATATATATATATATATATATATATATATATATATATATATATATATATATTAAATCATACATTACGAAGATTGAATGTAGAGTTGACGATTCAATCATTAATATTTTTTACAAATATATAAAATATTAGATAAATATAAATATTTTTAATATCTTTATAATTGTATATAATTATATTAAAAAATCGAAAAAAAAAATTTAATGCGATTTTCACCGTATAAAAATAAAGTACATAATAAATTGAAATGAATAAATTTTTAATTGATTTTGAATTAATGCGAGATACGCGTTATTACAATATTTATATGCGAATGCGTACGTATGTTTGTTTGTTTGAGTGTAACGGATAATTAAGTGGAGTTAACCGAGCGCCCATGTCACAAGCACGGCTCATTTGATTTATTAGTCTTGTCACACGAAAATAAATAAAAACAAAATATAACATGACACTTTCGATAATAATAATAATTTATTTATTTATACGTTTAGCTGCGGCTAAATTGGTGTTTTTGATTTATAAGCATCTTAAAAATTGATCTTGGATATCGTACAGACGTAAGATGTGACAACATACAGAACCAGAAATCAAAATTAATTTTTATTCTCGATTATTATACGTTCTGAAAAACGGTGATACTATATTTTAAATCTTTTTTATTATTATTTTATAAACTAATTATGAATAAATTTATATAGCGATAAAATACGATAGGTATTTTTATGATCGAAGCATATTCATTTTTTTTTGCGTCAAATTCTAATATAAATTTAATGTTTATATTATATTTATATATATATATATATATATATATATATATATATATATATATATACTTATATCGAAAATGTATTAGACGAAAGTAGAGAACCTCATATACACTCGAACTCGTGTAATTGGTCAAAATAACTACGACAATTAAGATTGAAGTGTTGCCATCGTATATCACTCGCGTTTATATTCGTCCCTTTAATGTGAAATTTAAACGCTCCAACCGAAAATTTATCGCACCGTTTCAAAAATTTCGAATCGCGTTTCTCGCGCCATTTTTTTTAAATATTTTTTGTATTTTGCAAATAATACGAATCGCTCCTCCCCCCTTTAGAAATTTAGACGTGTGATTTAAACGCTTCGAAATTCGCATACGCGTCGTATCAAAGAATATTCAGCCGACATTCTGTTTTATTATTATTATTATTATTCACTTTGAACGACCATGTTGAAAATATTAAACGGCCATTTACAACGTTTTTTTTACGCGTCGCGAACAAATGTTTGAAAAATTATTTACAAATCAAATGTTTACCTCATCAATATTAATACAACAATCGAAGATTATCATTTGAAAGTATGCTGTTTGTATGATTAAATTTGATTTTAAAAGGTCTAATAATAAAAATATATATAAAAAAGTGGATATTAAAATGTTTTGAATTACTATATCAAATTGAATAATTTCAATACCAAGAAAAAAGATGTTAAAAAATATGATTTATTTTGAAATTGTATATTATTTTTTAGTTAAAAACAGTAGTAGAATTTGAGCATATATTAAATTCTTTTGACGTAGTTTTTGTGCACATATTAAAAAATTTAAGCTTCAAAAAAACGTCATAAAAACATTCAGATCACATATGATAAAGTTTATTTTATCTTATTACGACAGTTCTTCTCAAATTGTGCTTGAAAAAAAAATATATATATAATATTTTTTTATAAATAACGTGTGTGGATATAAATTAAAATTCCGATACATCAAAAATCTAAATTCCTATGCGAGACTGCGTAAGTAATAATTAAATTGCCAATAAATAAAACTCAACGAAGCGCAAATTTTGAAACACTTGTTTCGCTTTAATTTTAACGATACGATTGATTCGTATTTACGACGACACAAAAAGTATGTTTGTAATAAATATATATAGAATTGAGGGATTCGAGCTTTTAATGGTAATTGCGGAAAGATGGGAAACGTTGAAAGCTCCCGTGTAAGAAATCGAAGATGAAAGGAAATGGGTGTGTCGGCGAGAAGCGCGACTTGTGTCTAATTACTGCGGCTCAAAACACACACACACACACACACACACACACATATATATATATATATATATATATATATATATATATATATTACATGAGTAAGTTCCCAAATTATTTTAGACTATAACTCGTTTTACTAAATCTGCCGAAACGATCTTTTAAACGTTTTAATTTCTCAAACTTTTCATCGTATTTATTTCGGTTGAATATTTATAATTACTTTGTAAATTATAGCATATAAATGTAATGTATGTAAATATGATAAGATATTTTATATAAAATGATGTTTCAAATTGTTTTTTAGTGTTTTCGAGGCGAACGAGTTACACTATTACAATAATGAAAGTGTTTATCGACGCTGCTTAATTAGACAGCGTACTTTAATATCTATGATTATAATTATTCACAGATATTCATACAAGATAAAATTTAACTGAATGTTTATTTTAATACTACATTTTTAAAAATTGCAATTATTTTTGTATTTTTAGAATTTGACTTTGAAAATTTTTGGAACGATAAAATTTTGTTTGTCATCATTTTTTTTAAGTAAACATAGTTTAATTCTATCATTGACTATAGAAAATATAAAAAATAATATATTTTTAAATAATAATAAAAAAATTAAAATTCTCAGTACTCCTTTGACACTTATTTCAGTGTTAATTGAGTGCCGCTGAAAGTTGGCGTTCCCGAAACTTTAAATATCGCTGTGATGCCGAGTATGCAGACATGAAGACATGGCCATTTTTCATCGCCTAATGGCCAACGGGAACGCAATTAGAGGACGTTTTCGCCTTTTTGTCGTCTCAGTATCGTTTTCAGAACTATACCGTGTGTCTTTCTTCAAACGAAGAGATGAAACGGTGCAATTAAGTAATTCACCGCGCTAATTAGGCTTAATGGGAGTCGTTGCTCCAAACAAATACACGCACACACACACACACATATATATATATATATATATATATATATATATATATATTCGAAAATAAATAAAGAGGAAAATAACAAAATTTTATTTATATTATAAAGCTTTTCAGCTTTATTATATCGGATAGTGATTTCGCGTTTGGGAAACGCGCGGCGGCTTTTCAAAGGTGGGAAATTCGTAGCAATTTTCCCGCTTTTATATTTTATTTTATTATCGTGGAATTTTATAATGATATAAAATGATTTTCATATTGTGAGAAAATTTTTATGTAATTTCAATGCGGAATTTTATCATAAAATATTATACCAAAAAATAATAGTTAATTTTTTCTATTATATTATAAATATTCTTTTTTAATATTTATGAATAAAAATGCACAATTTTCTTTAATTTAATATAACAATACCAAAGGAAAAATGTCTACAATTTTTTTTTATATCTATATTGCAAATTTTCATCTTAAAAATTTAATTAATCAAAATTTTAAATTGATATAAAATAATAAATGGATTGATAATCAATAAATAATTTATACTTATTATTATGTTATTTCGTTTCCATAAATACCATATATACAAATTAATTAAATAATTAATAGCTAAGTAATATTACATATTTACCGTCGGTATTTTGATTATTTGATAATGAGAATCCTATTAGTGATAAACTATTACGATTAATAATAAACAATTATGATTTTCAAGTGATAGAAAAATATTTTGGATTGTTTAAATTTGTCAAAAGTTTTAATTAACTTGTAAAAAGGTTAATATTTTTTTTTAAAACAAAACAGTAAAAACTATCGGATTCTAGTAGAAAATAACTAAATTTTATAATAAAAAAAGAAAATAACTAAAATTAAAAGATCCATAAATTATAAATTAAAATTTCAATAAGAAAAACATAACACGGACACTTTTAAAATGACTCAACATTAAAAATGAATAATAAAAATATTTATTAATATTCCGATTGTTTCTTTTTAATAAAAAATATTTAATGGACAATAAAAACCATTAAAAATATATATTATAGAAGAATTGTATCTTAAACACAATATCATTAAAATAAAATATAATATTCTGTCTACTTTTTGAAATCGCAATAAATTTGAACACAATGGACCTTTAACAACAATTCAAACATTTGTTTATCGCCGAAAATTAGCGCAAATTATTATAAATTGCTTATATTTTTAAATTCGGAGCGTGTTTTTAATGTCGCTTTTTATTTTTGTTTAACTTAGCCGTATATCATTTGGAAATAATATGATCTGTATTTTTATGTGATTAATTTTACAATTTTATTTTCTAGTCGGCTTTTGATGTTAGGATTCTAATTTGATATTTACGTGTTTTCAGAACGTTAATTTATATTCAATTTTCAGCCAGGACCGAATTTTAAATAATTTACTACCATTATTTAAAGATTAATTTTACCATATATATATATATATATATATATATATATATATATATATATATATATATATATATATATATATATATATATAATATAATATACTTTTAACATACATAAACAAAATAAATGATTTTATGGAGTATGATGGGGATAAATTTTTATAATCTATTATATTTTAATTATGAAAATAAATATTCTTATTTTATAAAAGACATAATGTAATATACAAATTCAGAATAATGTTTTTATGAAAGTATTAATAGTTTTATAATAAAACAACGCTTGAAATTTGAAGATGAAATTGAAATTCATTTCTCGAAAGCTGTACAATTATTAATTTTTAATGATATAATATTATTTTTTCACTCACAATATATAGGTTAAAAATTATGTTTTTGTATTTAATTTATCATATATTGTATTTAAGATAAAAATATTATCGTAATATTTATGTCATGTTTAAAATAATTCACCTAAACAAAATAATAAAAATTAGTTTCAAAATATAAAAAGCATTCTTTATAAACTCAGAAGAATTAGTAATCTCCATTTTAGAAGTCATTAGTTTCTAAAAGCTCTTCATAATTATTTGTATTATTAGAACGACACTTTTCGAAATTAAGAATTTTATCTTGTAATATTAAAAAAAAAGTTATATACAAATTTATATAAAATACAGCCCTTTTCTATAATATATAAAAATAACATTTTTTTTAATATCGCTTTAAATTTTATTAATATATTAAAAAATTATTCCGCAATATAGCGTCGTTTATTTATCGGTGCGCGAACGTCAAGTGGATATTTTAATTCGAGCGATTTTTCACGAAGCTCTCCTTTGATATGCTATTTTTTGTTTTATGCTATCGCGACAATAATGAAACGAGATAAATGCGAGGAATTCGTCGAATAGACGCTAAAGACATGAACGCTATAAATAATTGTTGAAAAATGATCATTAGGCGAATGTTATATTATTTGTTTGCCGGAGAAGAGAAAAGCTCCGCCCATTTAGGCCGCTGATTGGTCGGGGCGTGGTCTTGCCAAATTACGATCGGGCAATTTGTCACATTAATTACGACTTTATTCACTCGGGCGTAGAGGCCGTTTTCGCGTACGTCGATGAAATTAGAAGATTTAGTATCCAAATTAATTCGTTCACGATCACGCCTTATTCGTGCATTGGATATGTAACGGCGGTTTTCGAAATATTGATTAATTATTTAGAAATTAGATATTATTTTTAAATATTTGACATGAATAGAATATAATGAAATATTTATTTATGAAATACAAAATGTTTAATGAATGATTGAATAATTTTTCGCACGAGCTTCATAGTATTCTGAAATGGAAACCAAATGTTTTCATTATTTTAGTTGATTGTATGTATATTGAAAAAAATATAACATTGTTATATAAAACATTAAATTTTGATTAAATTAATTTTAAAATACAATTTAGAATTTATTTTATTATTACTAAAAAAATCGAAATATCGAATATTTAACTACTAAAAGCGACAAAAAATTTGTCCATATAATGATAATAGTTTTCCTTTATATGTGATATTAAGTTATATAGAATATAAATAAAATAAGAATTTTAACATATGTTTTATTAAATTTGTATTAATGATTTCTTAATTTTTTTGTATAGGGGTATAAAAAAAATTTAATTAAAATATTAGTCAGTATTATTTAGTATATATTAAAAACATTTCTGTTTTACATGAATTGAAAAATATTTGTATATTGTATGTTGTAAATTTTTAATATCAGAAATATAGCATGAATACGAATATTTTGAGAAAAGGTTGTCAAGATCTGACAAAAAAATAAATGAAGATGGCACATTAGCAGCGTGGCGCAACCTAAACGATACAATTAGCGACCAGTCGACTTGAACTCGTCGCGCGGGGGTGAACAAGTTACTATTTTTTCATTCTATCACATTATAAATAACGATTTCAATAATATTATGTTTTTTTAAAAATCATTGTAAAAAAATGGCGGACAATAGTGCGATAGAAACGAAAAAAATCGAACACGAATCCAATACGCAAGTTTCTAAAATATCGTTTTCTATCGACAGTTTATTATCGAATAGTTACGATAAAAATTGTTATAAAAAAAGTCCATCTTGTACTATTGTAAAAAATTACGATTATAATGAAAGTAAACAGCAGCCGATCGATTTGTTGAGTTCTTTGCGATCAAAATATTTTACGGAAGAAGCAGATTCTTCCAAAAAGACATTACACGAAGCTAGCGGTTCTTCGATATTGGAAAATTCCGATAAAATTAGTGGAGAAAAATCTGTAGATTCTGATGGGAAATATGGAGCTTTCGATGGTTCTGATGTTGCGAGCGTTTCCGCTTCCGATTTGGATAATGAAGATTTTGAAGAGATGCTATCAAATCAATCTAGTGGAAAATTTGCCAAGGAAGCTGAATCCTTCGAAGACGATATTGTAGAAAGTGAAGAAAATAGAAGTCATATTTCGGATGTAGATGTAGAAAATGATTCTTATGGTGAGATTCTCATTTTCTTTGAATGGAAATTTTGAAGTAATTTAATTAAATTATTGATTTGAAAAATATTTTTATTTTTATAAAAAAAATTTTTTTTATCATTTTTAATCGATATTTTAATTCCGATTTTCTAGTATAATTTTTAATATCAGATTGCAGTTATTTTAGTATATAATAGTATATTAGTTATATTATTTTGTTTTTATTTATTTATTTTTTTAATATAAAAATATATTTTAATATATGGTATATCATAGATCGTTATTTTTATGTAAAAATCAAAAACTATTGTAAATTTTTAAATATAATATTTTAAATTCATTTTAAAAATTTGCTCATCCACTTTATTGTATTAAAAAAAATATTTTAAATTTTATATATTAATTAGCATGTAATTAAATTTTCTAAAAACAGAATTTTTATTTAATTTTTATACATTACAATTATCTTTAAGCTTTCGAGCTTACGTTCGCGCACAATAAGCTCGCATACGAAATAAATCCATGAGTCACACATAAAGCGAACGCATTACTGCCGATAGCGGTCGACGAAAAATACCGCAAAACAACAAATAATAACAATAATAATGAAAGAAAATCAAAAAGAATGTATAACGCGTCGTTTTTCCGGCGGCGGACGATCCATCAAGCGGCAATTAGCGGCGGAAACTCGTTAAACCGTCATCACGGTTGATTTATCATTTATCGGGTCGTTCGCGAAATTAACTCGCCAGGAAATTCGGCTAAAATCAAAATAATAATAATAAAAAAGAAAATTTTTCCAAGATCGAGTAAAAAAAAAACAACGAAATAAAAATTAAAAACGATCTCGCTAATTACTATACGGGCGGCGCGTGTGCGAGCTCGTTTGTGAACGTTCCAAATTTATATATTTATGTATGTAAATATATATATATATATATATATTTTTTGTAATTTCGCGCGTATTTAAAAAAAAAATAAAAGTCGTTTCGAAGCCATTAGGGAAATTCTGAGTTTTGTAAAATACACGTGTACATATATAATATTCGTCGTGTGATGTCCGTTCCAAGATCGCAATCGCGGTGATGAAAAGTCATTTTACGATTTGTAATACAATTTTTAACGCTGTTAATATTTTTAATATAATATATATATATATATATATATATATATATATATATATATATATATATATATATATATACATATATATTTTCGAAAGTTATGTTTTATTATTATTTTGAATATCCGCGTTTATTGCGTAGGTTGTGCTTATTGTTTAGCGCGAAGTAAATCTCGCGTTTAAATTCTATTATAAAATTCGCATTTAAAAAAGAAATGTATTATTAATTATTAAAATCATTATCAATATGTGATGATGTGTTGAATTCATTAAGAAATTAATTTTTAGTTTGGTTGTATAATTGATGAATTAAAAGAAATCACTATATAATATATTTATAAAAATCACGATATTTTTTTTATGTAATTGTTAAATAAAATCATGCTCAATATTAAAAATTAATAAATAGACAATTACTTCATATTTTTCATATATGTATTAAAGTTAATAATTTTATAATATTTGAATTTAAGATAGATAGATAAAATTAAATAGAAATTATAAAACCGACATTTAATAATTTAAAGCAATAAATATAATACAAAATACAGCTTAAATTCTATAAATATGATGTATTCATTCTTTTTATATAATATAAAAGAAATATTTCTATGATAATTCAAAATCTATAGAATAAAATAAATATTATTTTTGGTGAATAATATATATTTTTTTATTACAATAAAACATGTACTAAATTAACAAGAGAACTTAAATTTTATTTTATATATTGAAACAGGTTTAATGAAAATATTTATTGGATATATTAATGAATGATTGATATTTGTCAATTTTTAATAAAATCTGAAAAATTTCTAATTGAATAAAACAGAAACCCCTGAAAAATAATCTAATATGATTTTAATTGAATATCGATAATTTTTATTTAAATTTATTTTATAATATAGACGAATCGATATGTAACAAGTGTAGTATGTAGTATTTTGTCGCCGATGATCAGAATTAAACGCGAACTAAAAAGAAGCGCAAAGGATCGAAAATGGACGTATTTTCTCTTTCTTTACTTTTTTTTTAAATTTTATATATACATATATTTAAAAAGAAAAAGCACAGTTCGGTTGTGTAAAGTGAATGGGCGTGATGGCTTGTTTATAAATAATGTCAAACAGACACGAGAGTTTCCCGTTGAACTCTTAGGAACGGGCACCGGTTGCATATAATACATTAGTCGCCGTGGCAATTAGGTGACACTTACAAGATTTATGACACGCACACACACGCGCACACACAACGTTTATAAATATAAATCACACACACACACACACACACACGCATACGGATACATACAAGCGGACAGACAGTGTAAAATATTTAGGACCGTAATTATATTACGGGATAATTAAGTCGATTCTGTTAGCGCGACGTGTTATTTCTATTTTTTTTTTTTTGTTATTCGATGACGAATAAAAACGCGAAACGCCGTGACGCTATGGGTACGAAAATTGTATTATATTATAATATATTAAGTATTAAAGTAAATATTTCACAAATGACAATTCAGACATTTAATGTTAACCAAGTATTGATAGTAAATTTTGAGAAATAAAGAATGTTTGAGAGAAAATATTTGAAAAAAAAATCAATACCCTGATAAAATTAAGAGTTCTGTAAATTCTCTTTAATGAACAATCAATATTTTAATGGATAAAATTGAATACATATTTTTAATGAATATTAATAAATTTATATCACGAATGAAGGCAGTAGAAAAAAAAACAGAAAACTTTAGAAGTAGTTAATTGGACATAAATGGTTAAAAATTGATAGTGGTAGAAAACATTTTTAAGATAAGTCAGAGATCTTTCATATTTGTAGAAACAGATTAAAAGTAGTTTTAAAGAAGTGTAATAATTGTAAAATTAAAAAAAAATGTGTTAAAAAATGTAGGCAAATCGACGAACCGAAATAAATAAATTAGTACATATTTGGTACAAGATAATTCTTTCATTTTTTTCATATTATATAATATAATATATCTAGGACAACTTTCAATATTTGTACATTTAAAATTTGATATTCATAAAAATTCTATTAGATTATTCTTTTGGTAAACTAATTCTAATCTATGATAAATCGTCGTAATATAAATTACATATATTATGTATATTTTAAAAATAAATTTTAAAAGTTATGACATTATTAGTGCCGAAGTGCAATACGGTAAACGTTTGCTAAGCGTCAGAATATATCGTCCTTTATGCGTGACGAAACGTGATCTTTACGAGCTCGTCATCGACTAATTACATTTTTTAAAAAAGACTTATCGTCCGTGAAGACCTTTAAATTTAGTCGAAAGTTACAACTTTGTATTTAAGTAGCATTTTTTGTTTTGTTTTTTGTGATATAATAAATGGTTGACGTCGACGACAACCTTTTAGAATATTATTCATATCGTTTTGCATAAATTGATCAATCTGTAAAAATAATAAATATACAATGTGTAATCGAAATAATAATAAACTTGCAACAATATAATTTAGAAAAATCGACACAATTTAACATATTTGACGTTAAACGTTTTACTGCCAAAGATGTCGACTAAATAACGCAATTGATTTATAGAAAATTTCTTGGCGACGTCAGACTTCATTTAATTGATGATCGATCTTAATAATGAAGTAATTAATGTAACTGGCAGATGTTTATTGATAGTCCACGAATTATTTATAATTTATAACGATGTTTTCAAAAAGTGACATCGAAATTTATAAAATTTCAAACACTTCAAATATATACATATATATATATATATTGCCACATTAATCTAAATAATTATTATATCTTATATAATCATTAACAGGATATTTAATATTTCAAATGTTTATGAGTCATACAATACCTTAATTTTTTTCCAAGATATTGAATCGTTGAAATGAGGTCTCTAATAATGTATGGTTCAAAACTGATGTTTTTTCATTAATCTTGCTCACAAATAATTTTATAATCTAGAAAATAATAATAATAATAATAAAAAAATTAAGTATACACATTAAATATTTTAGAAGATAATTTTTATTGTTATATTTGTAGATAATAACGGCAACGAAAACAAGGAAGATAGAAAAAAACGTCCGAGAACAGCTTTCACCGCGCACCAAATAAAAGCTCTTGAAGCTGAATTTGAAAGAAATAAATATTTATCAGTAGCGAAAAGGTTGCAATTGGCTCGAGGACTAAGACTTACTGAAACACAGGTAAAAAATTATATTATATAAATTACAAAATTTGCATATATATATATATATATATATATATATATATATATATATATATATATATATATATATATATATATAAATATATATATATATATATATATATATATATATATATATATAAATATATATATATATATAAATATATATATATATAAATATATATATATATATATATATATAAATATATATATATATATATATATATAAATATATATATATATATATATATATATATATATATATGTATGTATATATTTTTTTTATGTTTGCAGATAAAAATTTGGTTTCAAAACAGACGCACAAAATGGAAAAGAAAATATACCAATGATGTGGAATTATTAGCTCAACAATATTACAGCAGCATGGGAATATTGGCACCGAGACCGATGTTCGTCGGAGACCGTCTCTGGATATTTAATTGTCCAACTCAGCTCCAAGTTGGACATTTACCTGTCAATCAGTGGCCAAGACAGGCCGGTTCGATTTCCACACCGGTTCATGAAGCTATTCAGAGGCATTATATGCCTTCGAATTTTGTTAAACCGGGACCCGAAATGAATTTCTTAATGTCTGCACCGTTGAATAATACATTCGAGGGTAATAATTATTTGCAATCGTCACTAATGAGGAATGTTTCCGATCCGTTACGTCCCGATAATAATTTATAATGAATAAAGAATCTCGATGTAATTTTTGTAAATATGTTAATTCTATATAATTATAGTTAAAAAATAATAATGTATAGAAACATGCCGAACTTAAATATTATTTACCAATTTATATCGTTCATCTATTTCCAATAATATTTGATATAAACAATAATAAACCATATCAATTTATGATTAGTAATAATATTAATTCGTGTAAATAATTAAAATATTAAACCATATATTTGTAAATAATAATATAAAAAGTGTATTTGTAAGGAAAGGATTCGGTTTCGTGACACTTTTATACATGAATTATCGAATAAAAAACAATTCTATAAAAATTATTATATTTATTTGTTCAGATATGATTTCTTATATTAGACAATACCATCTAAAAATGTATTAACTTGTACACTAAAATACACACGTATATAATTATACATGTATACAACAAGCAATTATTTCATAATTAAGTGCAATTACACATCTGCAACATGTGAACGTGTGTATAATTCATTCGACATCGATTCAGTTTTTTATTCAATTAATGAAAATCAAATTAAAATCTCCCCTAAAATCACACTTCATATATATATATATATATATATATATATATATATATATATATATATATATATATATATATATATATATATATATATATAATAAAATATAATAGTAATAATAGCGATAGTAATAGAAATAGTAATATATAATCTTAAAACCAATTTATTTATTTACAAAAAAAAAAAAAGTTAATACATATGATTGACTGTTGTGTTTACAATAGGTGAACACAATGAGTTAAATATGTAGAGTTAACTAGCAATAATGGTGTTACAATTATTTATTTTTAATATATTCATAAAGAATATTATTTTATATTTTGAAACAAACATGTACACAAATAATGTACATATATTTACACACTTATTATTATTAATAATAAGCTAGGGTAGTGTTGGTAATAGAGGGGTTGAAGTGAAAAATTTTCATGATAATAAAAAAGCAACTATGCCGTTAAATTGGGGAACGTTTAATTTTAATTTATTAAATTTCATATTCATAAAACAATATTAGTTTTTTTTAATTCTAATATTTCACTATATAATTATGGAAAATTATATATATATATATATATATATATATATATATATATATATATAAATCAACAAATGCCAAAAAGCTTTAAAAAATTCACAGTAAATCCTTCTATCATATATATTTGACTAAAGAAATATTATTCACAGCTTCCACCTGCCTAGACTAATAATACACGTGAATCAGTTAAAAACGTGATTCAAAAACTGTGTTTATTACTATTGTTGTGAAGTCATGCATTGTTTTCACAATTCTATGTAAGAAAATACACAATTTTTCGAAACACATTTGTAGAAAAAAATAGATAGTAAGAAATATATATTTAATAGTTATTCATATATACCTTAACACGATTAATTGAATACAATAAAAAATAAACATATTCAAATTAAAAGAAATACTGTTTTTTAAATCATATATTACATTTACGTTCAGCTATTGAATATTCAAAAGAAACTAATATGAGTTCCAAAAACTAATTTTATCTGATATTTCAAAATTATTTTATGATATTATAATATAGTTCTCGGAGCACATCAATATATTGCATTATTATAGATTGAATATTTTTTTCTTCTGGACACTTATTGTTAATAATGTAAGAATTATGGCATTAAAATGTCTAAACACAGATACATATTGAATATAACTATTTGATATAATATAAATTTTATCAATCTTTTGATTAGCATAGATTAAATCAAATCTAGTATTGTAAAATTTATTCAATGTGTAAGTGCAAATAATCATAAATGGAAATATTATAATGAAATGAAAGTCAAAATAATAACATACATTCACAGCCTTAACAATAAGTGTCGATAAATAAATCTGTGGATACAAAATAATTACTTTGGATATTGAAGAAAATCTTCAAACACATATTATTTTATCTGGTAAAATATCTAAGACAGGTACTAAATCATGGACGACTATTTATTTAATAATTTGAATATGTAATGTGTATATTGAATATCAATTATAACATAGAAAAATGTTATTCTGATCATTTTTTTCTATATATATATAAATACATATGTACAGAAATAAATATGAATAACAATACATTTTAATGGCACTTCAATTGAATTGTAAAAATATTGATAATAATAATAATTATTTTTAGTAAAAAGAAAATAGTAAATGGAAAAACAAAACATACGAATACTACTTAATATCTGCATAACTGCTAAATATTGATATATAGCAATAAAATATGTAATAAAGTATGCAAAATACTGGCAGCGAAGACCTTAAATAAGAAAAAGCTATAATATATTAATTAAAAAAGTTTATTTAAGTAGCAAGTTTGGTAAGTAATTTAATCGAAGAAAAAAATAAATTAATAACAAAATGCATATCCATTTTTCTTTAAATTAATTTAGATTAATTAGTTAAGTATTGTTAAATGAAATGGACTACTAAGTATACTATAATACTCATTTACCAATAATTATTATAATGATAATTAATAATAATGTTGATAATAAACAATTTTAACCATACTTATTATGTAATACTTAAAAATAAAGCATGTATAACAACAAAAAATTCGACAATATATGCATGATGCATCTTCGTTGTTAACGAAATTAATTCACTTAACAATTATTTATATTTTCTAAAGGTTAAAACTGGAAATTCAAATAGAAATAAATTGTCAGTTTCAACAACTAGAAAAATAACAATACAATATTAATAAATACACAACATATAAAATAAATTTCCTACAGCCTTGAATATATTAAATATATCTACATATAATTATAATATTGAAAATCAAACATGTTTAAAACAGTGGCATTTTTTTTTCAAATTAAGAAAAAGATAGACCCGTATATATATTTTTATATTGTAAATTTAGATGATAAAAGTTTACAAAAGTTGAGCCTTTTTATATTTAGTGATTTCACTGTATTAAACTGATATTACAAAAAAGAAAATTGCAACGAATGCGTGCTTAAAGAATTGAATTAAATTGGTAATTAGCGAAAATTTGCCATTAAAATAATATAAATTATTATTCTTGAAAAGATACATTGCTATTCAGATATCACCGCTTTAAAACAAACTGAAATGATATCTTATGTATAAGTTGATTAATAATAATAATAAAAAATATTTAATACAATAATAAATAATGGCAAAAATAAATATGTATAAAAATAAAACAAATGATTTAAAAAATGCAGATTAAATGATCAACAACAAAAATAAATATTAAAAAATTGATATTAAAAATGTTTCATTATTGAAATTGTTGAAATATCGTTCTGTATAAACACAATATTATACAATCAGCTATATTATTTCCAATTTTTCCTATATGATAATTATTTAAAGAATACTTATTTTTTCACTAATAAAAATATCCTGATAGACATAGCAAGGTTAATATTACAAAACAAAAACTAATTTATTGATAAGAATAAAGATACTAAATATTATAATTTATACAATAGCAAAAAGTTAATTAAATTTTATATATTACAGATCTCTCCCTTTAAGCTAAATAAGTAGAAATATATTAAGTGTTAAATTTATATATTATAAAACACTTTTTACTCTGAAAAATTTGGTGCATTAATTTATATAAGAGAATAATTATTATTAATTAATCTTATTTACATCAGTCAGAGCAGTTATATTTGACATCTTGAAGCGAATTTATGCAACTCCAATATTTACATTCACCAGCAATGAATATATGTTCTTGTTTTTATGCCGTATTACACAATATACAAAAAAAATCCAATTGCTTATTAAAATTTTATATACAATATAGTTACAATAAGTATAATTAAAAAAAAAAACTGGAGGGAATTACATGCACACACATCAACACGCGTATAATCAAAATTATATGTGAATTGTGTATGTACAATTAATTTATCAACTCACATTCATATCAGGATAAAAATAAACTATACTACTTCATTATATTCATATGGGATGAGCATTAGGGGAATTATTATATCTAACAATATTAGCTAATATTATTCTCATACACAAAAAAACAAGCTATAAATATTTCAATTATTTGCCTAAAAGGCAATGGAATCATATATTTTTAAATTTTCTGTTATTGAGCCATAATCTCGCAGTCTTCTTTATATTTTTTCTATATACTATAACGTAACTACATTGTAAGTCAATTCATTTAACAATATAGAAGTGTTGATTATATTGCATTTCAAAAATATCCCAACACAAATAAGATACAAAGATACGAAGACAATGTAGCGAGAGAAATTTCAGACAGAAGTGATGGTTGGACATATTTAATTATTTATAGATATTATTCATCAATCGAAGTGAGAAGCAGTACAAATTCCACGTAGTATAATACTACGTGGAATAATAATATGAGGATGTGGACATGGTATCTAGTTTTATTTAATGATTAACCTTATATATATAAAATTTGGTTATGTTCCACATCCTAAAAGCGTATTTTTATTGTTCATATGTTAAACGACATAGTCATTCTGTATATGAAGAAGTTAAACTGCTTCTTGAAGAATATAGTTGAGGACCAGCTACTGCTAAAGACGAAGTTCTCATGAGTCCAACAGGACCATTTCTTCTATCTTGTTCTTCCAATTGTGCTGCGAATTCCTCTTCCAATGCCTACAAAATTAAATTATTTTATTATAAATGGATATCATAGTTTAATTACAGTTTTTAAAGTAATAAATATATAGAAAAAAACATACCACATGATTAAGCAGGAAGAGGAAAGTGTTGTAAACAAAGTAGCATGCTCTCCTTTCCAGAAATCAAATTGATTTTTAGATTGTATAGGAAAAAAGGATAAGGATAAATATAAAAGCCATACATTCAATAAAGAGAAATTGCGAAGATTTTTTCGAAACAGGCACCAGAATAAGAAATAAGTGAAAATGTAGAAGAAAAGAAAAACACCATTATCGAATATATTATTGAATATTGATAATGGTACTATAAAATATTCAAGGAAATTTACAGTGTTATTATTATTATAGATAGAAGGCATTTATATGAAAGAAGGTACGAAAAAAAAACTTGAAACCAAACACGTAACATCAAAACAGAATTCACATGCAAATTAAACCAATACCACATATACAATAAAAATAAAGAAAGAGTACAATAAAAACAAACTGACCAATACTTACTAACAAAATCTAAAAAAAAATGAAGAAAACAATATAATTCTCAAAACAAATATTTAATACATATATCCATTTACACATATACAAATGAAAACGAAAACGAAACGTGAAATATCACAAAAAAGAACGTCATAAATGAGCCCTTCGCACAATCAGTAGAAAAAAACATAACTTTGGTTTCATAATTTCCTTATTCGCAGACAAACATGTGACAATTGTGGACATGATTCCTTTTAACGATCACAAAAATTTCGCACTTATATAAATGCCATATATTAATCTATAAACAAAAATACCTTAACATACAAGGAACGACAACGATATTGAAATTTTAACTACAAAAATATATTATAAAATAAAACAGAAAAGCGTACAACATTGATTGAATATAAATATGTATATTTCTGAAAAATATTGACCTATTTAGTAAACTGAATATAAATGTAATTATGCAGCAGAGTCATCAACATCGATATGCTTAGAGTTGGTGTTTGTCTTCGATATATCAATCACAGTAGAATTCCTCGTATTACCCCATTTACTATTTAAGGATTCAGATTCTTTAGGTAATAAAATTATTGAAGGTCCTTCTACTGAAGTGTCAATGTTTTCTGACAGTGTTGTATTATGACCAAGAGAATCATCTGATTTTTCATAGTTGGTGTTTTTGATACTGATTGATTCTGAGTTGTTACCAAGATTTATAACGACAGAAGTCAATTTTTCTACTTCAGTTGATTTATTATCATCATAAGCGTCAATTACATCGATTTGACGACTTTTAATATTTTTAGATATAGTATTGACATTATCATGTGTATCGTTCTGTTTATTATCAAAATCATTTTCAAAGGCCATTATTGGTGTCATTTTCTTAACATCTCCAACTGCACCAGAAAATATGGAAAGTCGAGAACGGTTTGATTTAGGAGTGTCTTTAGCAGGTTTATGCCTTAAAAATACTTCATCGGATATTTCTCCTGATCGAATTGAATCAGGACTAATACTACGTCTGCGTGAACCTATCGAGATTGTTGAACTTATTGAATCACGCGACGAAGGTAAATACAGTGTAGTACGTGACCGAGTCAGAGTGCCGAGGATTGATTGTCTAGGCCGAGGAGTGAGCATGAAGGAAAGGACATTTTTTGGCCAATCAATTGTGAGGAAAGATGATTTATCCTCTACGACATAGTTGTACCTGGACTCGTGCGTTATCAATTGTTCTTCAAATTTCTCCAACAATGCCTATATTAGATTAAGCAACACGAATAGGTTAATAATGGTTAAATATGAAAAACAAGAAAACAAAATTCATAAGATGACACAATAAACATTATTGATATTTTATAATTAATAATGATTTTTATGTCACCTAATTTATATTAAGAGGAAAAAGCAAAAATAATCAAGTTGTTAGGATTTCATGCATTTTATAAATTACCACACGAAAAAAATGCTAAATGTATAAGAAATGTATAAGTTATCCTGTTATGCAATATAAAATAAAAAAATCAATATTATACTGAAAAATTAAAGAATAATTAATGCGATTCGAATAAGTATTTTATATATAAATAATACCCCCCTTCCTTAATCCAATCCATATTATATAAATAACTACATTATATACAAGATATGAAAAATTTGGAAAGTAAATTTTGCAATTTTAAAAACTACATTTATATACAAATACCAGTTAATATTAATTTAAAATATCACAATTAATGAAGATAACCAATAATATTTCAATAGGTGTTCATTATAAAGTAGATTCAAAATGAAAGTTTTAAAGCTCATGCAAAGGCTAAACATGCTTTATTCCAAACAAATTTCAATGATGCTTTCAAAACATTCATGTCTTATTTTCAAACAAAGATATATAAATTAATTTTTAATAATGATAAGAAAAACTTGATAAATCTTGCAAAAATATTTTATAAAGAATAACCTATTCTATCACAAAATTCTTTGATTTGCATTTTTTCTATAAATAGTTACAATAATTTAGATGTATCAAAATTATTATAAATAATAAGAAAAATAGCAAATTAATGAAAATTATGTTGAATTTCATATAAAACGTGACATTTAAAATCCTTAAATTAAAGTAAACTTTTAATTGATACTGACAGGTGAGATGAAGTAAACTAACGTGACCTCTGACTTTCTACTTAAAAAAATATAAATGAATAATTTCTAAATATAATGATATATCTTTGAAAATCTAATATATTTTTTTAGTGATGTCAATTATATTATTAGATATATAATCTAATAAGTTTCTTTTAGATTTAGATCAAAATATGTTATAAAAATGAACAAATTACGACTATTAAGCAAACTGGACAAATAGAATATTACTTATAAAACACCGATTAAAATATTATTAATATTAAAATATATTCTTACTAAAAACATCGTGCTGTATAAATTAGTAAAATAAAAATCTAACTATAAAATATTAAGACATGTTATCATAAATATTAAGATATATTACCTGCTTTCTTGGTGCAAGTTGGGCACGCCACTCTCTAAGTTCAGAGGCATAACGTTCTTCTAGAGAACGTATTTTAGCAGCTTCGTGTCCCATCAATGCCCGACGTTTTTCATTTTGTAACTGTTCTAATTCCCTAAGTGCGCTTTCACCAACAGCACGTGCTTCTTCACGTTGACGCTCTTGCTTAACATTTAATCTTTCCTGTTCAGCTTTGTAACGCTTTTTTTCAGTTTCTTGGAACTAGAGCGATAAATATATACACTTTTTTTTTAATTTAAATAATCTTCAAAATTACAAATATGATAATAATTTTTTTATCGCTCATTACAATTTATGATATTACTTCGTAAATTGGAATATAAATAAATACATAATATATTTTTTTCTTAATAAAACTACATCAAAAATCATATTCTACAACTATTTGAAGATATATATATATATATATATATATATATATATATATTATTGTAATATCGTAATTTCTTTGATATATATATATCGTAATCTTTATAATCTTAAAAATATATAGAACAAATTACCTTTTTCAGACGATCTCTCTCTTCTTCTGGATCTCCAGGAGCTAAACTAATACGAAGACTTTCTCGGAACATCATTTCCCTTGCTTTCATTTCCATACGAATTCTTTTTGGAAGAGAACGTTTTTCAATTGCTTGACCTTTGAGTAATTCGTCTTCTTTACGTTGGTTCATTCTATAATTTTTAAAAATAAATAATGGAAACAAAACTATATCAAATTTATATATACAAAATAATACCTTTTGATTTGTTCTAATTCCTTATCATGACGCACAAGCATTTGATGCCTTTGTAAGAAAAATACATCTTTTAGTTGTCTTTTTGTAAGTTGGAATTTTTCATGAATTTGTTTTTCTTCGAGTTCCCATAAAGCAGCTTCTCTAGTTCTCATTAACTACATAAAATAAATATAAAATTATCCAAAATATTAATGATTATTATTTAGAATTATATACATGTGTGTGTGTGTGTGTATTATAAAAGAAACCTGTTGTTTCTGTTGTAAAAATTGACGATCAGAGAGTGCTTGTCTATCACGATGTGTATCTTGCAAACGAGCAAGACATAATTCTTGTGTCGAAGCCAATTGCTGCAAAAATACTCTTTCTCTTTCTTCTTGTTCAGCATCTAACCTCTGCTTATTAGTTCTAAATGCTTCCTTTCGTCTTTCTTTAGGTAATAATTCTACTTCCTTACGTTATAAATAAATAAATATAAAATTAATTAAAAAATAATAGTAAACAAAGAGCAAAAATAAAGATTTAAGAAAAAAAATACTTGTTTAAGAAGTCTAAGTTCTTGCTTCAAGCCTTCTCGGAAATGCTTTAATTCTCGTTCTTGTTCAGCACGCAGACGACGGGCAGCAGCTCGAAGATCAGTTTCTTGTTGCTGTGTAGCTCTTTCGACTTGAGTTCGTTGCTGTCTTACTAAAGCTTCAAGATCAGATTCATGAGCTCGATTCAAGGCTTGTAATTCATGTTCAAATCTATAATAGAAATAAAACATATATTAATTACAATATAACTTTATTATAAATTCATCTTGAATGATAACACAATATACCGTTTTTCCTGTTGTTCCCTTATAGCCGCTTCTTTAGTAGATAAATCCGAAAATTGCTTTTGTTCTTGTTTTTGAAGCATTTTTAATTCACGCAATTCTTGTTTTCGAAGCGCATGATCATCATATATTCTTCCATTTTCTTCATCACCCCATATGACCTAAAAATATTAAAAATACTTAATAACTGTTTCATAAACACTATAATTATAAATATATCTAAAACACACTTTCGATGTAGTTGTAGTGACAATCACACCATCGATTTCAAATTTACGTGTTCTCTTTCGAGTCTTTTTCTTCAGATTAGCTGTTTGAATATCTTCTTTAGATCTAGAAGAAAAACACAAAATAAATGAAAAAAAATACAAATTTAATAAATTAAAATAATTTACGATAAAAATTTACCTTTGTATTCTATTTGAAGCGGGATGTTCAGGTTTTTTTCTAAGAATTACTGGAACATCTGTAGTCGTACCTGAGTTGTCTATATTTGTTCCTGCATTTGATATAACGTTGTTCTTTCCATTTGATCCCCGAGAATCCTAAAATTATATCAAATTAATATTTTAAATAAAAAAAATATTAATTGTAAAATTATATTTCAACGTATAATATATATTTACTTGACTAATAGTTGTAGATATACTTTCAGCATCAGAACGATCAACGAGATTACTTTTTGGAGGAGTCAAATGGCCACCTGAAGACGATCTTATCGAACCATTTTCCGAATGAGACCTTAAACATTAAGATAATTAATTCATAATTGAAAGCTTATATAATGGTATTATTTTTTAAAGTATACCTTGAATCTGGTGTATGTGAACTATCTGGTGAAATTCTAATAGAATCTGACAACCTGCCATTGACTAGCTTATCACGACTGTTCCATGATCCATTACTAACAGATGATTGAGAACCTATATTATATGAAATTAATTAAAATACAAATGAAAACTATTTACTAATAATGTATTAATCAAATTTGAACAAACACTAACCATCCACAACTATATGAGTTGCTCCAGGTTGAGAACCTGAAGAATCTATAACACGTACTCTAGTTTCACCAACAGTTACAACTGAAACGTGGCTTGTATCCTAAGAAAATAAAAAAGAAAATATAGTAGTCTTATATTCACTATGATAAATAAAACGTTCTTAATAATTCTAACTTGTAATGGATTCGATGCATTAGCACTATCGTCAAATACTCCAGAATCTCCAATAACTGATGTAGAACTGTTGTCTGCTGGTGATACAATCAAGACTTCACTACTATCTAATCTTCGTACTGCACGACCTATTAAAAAAAGAAACGATTAAATAATGAAAGTTCATATTAAAAATTATAATTTATTATTAACGAAAAAAATTACCAGCATTGCTGGTGTCGAGAGAATCAAGTGATGGGAAGCAATCATCATCACTACTAGCTGGAGAACTAATTTGTGTTGTTTTATTTGTATCATTCGCAACAATCACAACTTGATCTTGAGATTCTGAATTATGACCAGATGTTATTGTGACAGCTCCTGGAGGAACCTAAAATATAAAATAAACATAAATATAGCACACATAAAATTGGAAATCATATGAATAGAAATTAAAAAAAAACCTTGCGACTATCCATTAACACAGGAGGATGAGTAGTAACAACAGTAACTTGACTAACATTACTCGCAAGACTATTGGAAGGATCTTGTTGGGCAGCACCAATTGTAATTGTTGATGTGTTAACTGAAGGGCCTATTTCAATAGAATTTGTTTCTTGTAAATCCTAAGAATGAAGTAAAAAGTTAATTTGATTGTGATAATTTTTAGTGTTAAATGATATATATATATATATATATATATATATATATATATATATATATATATATATATATATATATTACTTTTTTCATCTCCTGATTTGTCTTTGGCGGCACTATTTTTGGAGCAGGTGGTTTTGCATTGTTTCGAATAGGAATAATTCGTCCAGTTCTTTCATCACGTATTTCGACAACAACCTGAGAGTTTACTCTTGCCAAACCTTTGGAACTAGAACTGCTACTGCTGCTACTATTATTACTACTATTTCTACTGCTGATCATTATATCAGCTGAACTCTTCCTATGGTCTGCTTTTTGATCGAATATATCTTTTTTATCGATATTAATATTCTCCACTGACGAATATTTAATTAATTTATCATTTACATATGGAATAATATGGTTTGTTTCCATTTTCGCTTTCTTTTTTTCTGACGCAAGTATTTCAGCTTCAGCACATACTTGGTCTACGAGCATTTTACTACTTTCATGAGTTTGTTGAGTGTCTGTCTGAGAATTTCTTCTGTCTTTTATTTCACTTTGCTTGTTGTTAGAAGATTTATTTTCAGTTGGTTTCTTAATATCGCCATCTAAAGGAACTGAAACGGCTGCTGGTTTAGGTGGTTGTGGCGCTGGACTCTTAATAGATTCATGGCCAACAACTTGGTTAGAAGTAACTACTGGAGCTGTTATATTAGATTCTGTAGATGAAGATGCATGTTGATTGACTACATTAGATTCTATATTATCACTAGTTAAAACAGGTAAAGGAATTTGATTAGATGTGGGTGGTGGTGGGGCAGGACCCTTTTCTCTTTCTGGTGATGATGGCGTGCTCACGATTGAAGGAGGACGAGGTGCAGGACCTTTTTCTTTCTTTGGTGCCTTTAAAATATAAAAACGTAAATATGAAATTTAAACAATGTAGAAATAAAATGACATTTTGGCAAAATAATTTACCTGTTTCTTATCAGATGTGGGTGGGGGTTGTGTAGAAGCAGCAGATGAATTATCACCCACAGCCTCCGATTCTGCAGCTATATTTTAAAACAAAAATCGAATCATAATATATACTTAATTTTAGAAATAGTTTTTAAAAATGAATTTACATACCTTTGGTTTCGGTGGCAGTGTCACCCGAGCGGACAGACGTGGAGTCATCTTCTATCTCCAGTGGAAGCTGAGAGCTGCGATGCTCCTAAAATAATAAAAAAATATTATTATTTATTGATTAAACATTTCAAATTAAGTGTTAGACATAAAAATTACAAATATGAGTGATCAAAAATAAAAATGGTGAATGAGTTTACCTTCAACACACCAAGAGGAACGGGATGCTGCTCAGTTTCGCAGCATGCATGATGCAGAAAAACATTATATGAAGGTTAGGTGTTAGTGATGACATTGATTTATGATAAATAAAATTAAATATTGAAAAAATAAATCATATAATAAATATGATATGCGAGTATCTCATATATATTCAAAAAATGAATGAAAATGATTATATGTACAATGATAATAATGTTATAAACTGTAATTAAATACAATTTAAAGTAGAAATACTGTGGTTAATTTAAAACAATAAAATTAATATAGTTATTTTTTTTATTTACTCTAATATATCAATTGGATTTTTAATCAAAATAACTACAATCTATAATGAAATACTAGTAGGATTAATTTTTATATAAATAAATTAAAATATATTTGAACTAATTACAAGATAGACACATGTTAATTTAATTAATATAACATTTACATACACGCACACTACTATCAATATTTAACTATTAAAGCTTTCATATACTAACCAATTCTTTGATATTGTCCTTTATTAAGCTTTTTACTCTGTCTTTTGCTACCAGATCTTTGATTTTTATTCTAATTAATGTTACAATTTCATAGTATTATAAAGACAGAATAAAAATGTATTAAGAGGCAAGCGTGGAAAAAGCAAAAACAAGTGATTGTTAGTAAGTTATTACAAAATACACACAATAAAAACTGTAAATTGTACTAAACAAAAACAAAATAACCAGGATTCTATCTATTAATAAATCATAATGAAAGTTAATGAAAAATCTTAAAATTTGAAGTTTGACTAAATATCTATTTAATATATGTATATTAAAAACGAAATAATATATACATACACACACACACACACACACACACATATATATATATATATATATATATATATATATATATATGCGTGTGTGTGTGTGAAGTAAAAAATATTTTAAATATGAATATTTCGATGTGAATATTTACGCATACAGTAACTATGGAAGAATTATTTGTTGTGATAGAAATTATTAAACAAATTCAATATTCAGTTAAATAGCTAATTTATATTACTATATGTGAAAATAATCAAAAATACATTCGTAACGTATAAATAAATATAAATAATTTCGTAAAATTGCGCGTGCGAATGACCACATCTAAGTAATTAAATAATTATTTTAAAAATTATTTTTATTTACATATGATTAATGCCAATTTTAAGTGTATTTCAAAGGAGAATCAAACAAACGCTATTTGAAAACAAAAAATACTGTTTAATTCACTAATGGTAATATTTTTTATTAGATCACTGACCTCAGATTCATCATCTAATACTTCTTCTTCAACGACCTCGGCTCTGTATTCAAGTAACAAATCCCTTATTGGTTTGGAATCCAAATCTCCAGAAATAAAGGAATGTTTTAACAATTCATCAGCAGTAGGTCTATGTTGAGGATCCTGATACATTAAAAATAAATTAAAATACAAAACTCATAGTTATATAATAACACGATGGATAATTATATACTTTGACAAGAGCTTTTGCAATAAATTCATTGAAATTAGTAGACCATCTAGAAGGTTGTTCTAAAGTAGGAGGATCTGATTTTTGAATCTTCAAAAGTACTCTCATTGGTGTCATTTCATGGTTTGGTGGTTCCATTTGTGCCAATTCGATCAACGTAATTCCCAATGACCATATATCAACCTATAAAATATACATTAAAATATATATATATATATTTTTTTTTAAAGAAATGTTAAATAGTTATTTTATCATAGTATAATATATACTTTAAAATCATATGGGTTGTCACGAAACGTTTCACAAAGTACTACTTCAGGAGCCATCCAATATGGTGTGCCAATAAAAGTATCATGTTTCTGTAATGTAGATTTGTTCTTTGCTGATACACCAAAGTCCGCTATAAATATACATACATTCTCATAATTTTTAGTAGTGTAAAATCACATAAATAATAAAATCAATTAAATATCTAACCAAGCTTAACACCCCCACTCATAGTTAAAAGAACGTTTCCAGCTTTTAAATCGCGATGTATAACTTTTGCAGAATGAAGAAAAGCAAGACCGCGACACATTTGTTGACAAACATAAGCTATTTGTGATTCACTCAGACCTTTTTCTAATTCAGCCATAATAGAATCCAAAGCACCACCATCACAGTATTCGATCAACATCTAAAAATATTCGATAAGAATAAACTTTTTTTTTTAATTGTATTAAATCTTGAAAATAAATATAGCAAAATTTTGTACCCATAATTTCTGATCAATAAAGAAGGCCTCATGAAGTTCTACAACGTTAGGATGTTTGCACTCGCTTAAAATATCAATTTCTATCATAAAATCGGCTAAATCATCCTCGCCTTCGAGAAGGCACATTTTTGCAGCTGCTAATTTGCCATTACTACGCCCTTGGGCTTTATAAACCTAAAAGAACAACAATAACGAAATATAATTGAAAATGTTAGCCATGTAAATGTTATATTATTGTTTTATTATATATAATTCCTTACTTTTCCAAAAGCACCATCGCCTAGTTCACCAATCATTTCCCAATATTCTTCAGGACTACAGTCCATACGAATATTGTTGAAAACTCTCTTCTTTTTTGCATCATTGCCACTTCCACCTAAGTGAAGAACCTTTTTAAGGTTCTTAAAATTATTGAAGAAAGACATTTTGGCACTATTTTGTTTACTTAATAAATAGTTAACGTATTATAAATCACCATCAGTTTTCTTATTTGTGAATAAATAAGTTAAAAATAACTCATCACAAAAGACAAAAATTAGCAAAATTAAACTTCTAAGCAAACACTGATCTTTAAAAAATTTACATTTTATTCACTAAATCAAAAACAAAACGTCCCTATTGCACAATGAAACTAAAAATAATTAAAATGTACAATTTAGTCCACTGCATTTCATGACATGAATAGTAGAAACGTAATCTGAAAGAAGAAAAAATATTTTTATAGAAAAAATCAATGAAATTTTATATAAAAATAACGAAACCTTTTAAATGAATGTTTTAAATACTACAATAAGTTTTTTTTCATATACATAATTATAAACTTTACAGATTTTTTAAATAAAAACAATATATTTAATTTAAATTTTAAAATTTGTGAATATTACATAACGAAAACAAAAATATTAGAAAACTATCTTTAATTTATATATTCATAGTTATTCTGGTTTATAGCACAAAAATATTCATACCATAGTATGAAAAAGATGAACTTGTTAATATATAACTCAACCACAAAAATGGAAACGGTGAGTCAGAATTCACACTTTTGATTAACACCATATTTCTTATTATCAACGCTTCTGTGCCAAGTCGTATATGAAAAATAAAATTGAATATTATATTCGCAATCGAATATTATATTAGCCATTATAACTACGTTACATGATGGCAATAAACGCAAAACATTATCTTGATCAATCAATTATTAATTCTTTGAACCCTGTGATATATTATGACCCAAGTTTCCAGCAAATTATCAATTACGAGACACGAACGCTTGCAATATATATATATATATATATATATATATATATATATATATATATATATATATATATATATATAAATATATATATATATATATATAAATATATATATATATATATATATATATATATATATATATATATATATATATAATACAAAAGCATATTCAGTTATTATAAATTAAGAGTATAGAATACGTAATAATCATGAATCATAGAAATTTGGATTCTACTGAAGTACAAAAGTAACTAAATATAAGGTTTAATTTAATAATCTTGTAATAAAGATGAGTTTATTCAATTTAATAAAAGCTGGAATAGATTATAAAAAAATAAAATTTAACAATTAGTATTCAACAATGAATATGATAGAAACTAAAACAGTATATGTACTAAAAAACAATAAGCAATATGAACGCTTCTTTTTAAGAAACCAAGTTCTTGAATATCTAATATATAATATAAGAATATAATATGTCTCAAATTGCTATACGTTTACATAATATTTAGGCAAACAATTTATTGTCTTTATTAAAGTTACAAGTAAATATTAAAAAAATGTAATATATAAAATTAAGATAATTTAAAATAGTTTATAAAAATTTACTTCACTATTATTTTAATAATAACGAGAATGTTAAATTGTTGATAGTTATTTTATCTAAATTCCTTACAATCTAGATAACTAAAAAAATGTTAATAATCTAAGATTATTTGTAAAAATAGAAACAATATATGTATGTATATATATATATATATATATATATATATATATATATATATATATATATATATATATATATATATATATATATATATATATATATATAACAAATCGAAAATAAGGAAAAGATAACAAAATCAATAAAGATAAGTAAAGTAATAAAGACATAATTCTTTAAATATTTTACACATTTTATAGGAATAGTGAAATACGAATAGCAAAAAATGTGTTACAGTTAAGCATTAAGTACATATCTGCCTATCTGCATTAACAAAAAAAGTGACTTCAAAGAATCCGAAATAAGTTTTTAATGTTTTTTTTTAACAAAAAAATATGTAATTTAAAACAAAAGGATAATAAATTTTTGAGATAAAGTTTCTACAGTGACGATTACGAGTACTATCCGTCGAAACCTTTAATGCGGACGTTTAACGATTGAAATGTGTCGAAATAAACGATAGGCTACTTTAATTTTTATTATCGTGATGGCATTTTCTAATAATATTCGTTTGACATTTTTGCACGTTAACGATGATCTAATATTGTTTTACGACGATATTATTCAGTTTGTCGGCAAATAAAAATCGTTTTTTCATATTCGACGCGACCGACATTTTTAAATGTAAAATTTTATTTACAAAATCAATATCGAAGTTCAAATATTTTCTGATAAAATGCGATTCGTATTAAAACGGGAAAGGGGTCGTTTTATTTTTCGGAATGAAAATATCGATCGGTAATAAAAAGTTACGGGAGACGAGTTTTTTTTTTATTTACGATCGTCGAGAGGACGGGTAATAATATTCGAGGATTTAGATTCGCTCGTTTTCGACGTACGGTAGAATCGGAGCGAACGGTCGCGTCGAGAAACGCCAAGATGTCGCATACGGTATAAATAATCCGTCTGCGTTACGACGAAACGACCGATGACGAATTTCATTACGAAAATTCAAAATCGTTAAATTTTCGAGACGCGGCGACGCTCGGTTTGACGTCGCGATCGCGTAGATTACGGAAAACGGATCGACTTTTATCGCTTTTCGAGCGGGAGTAAAAGGGGGCGCGACGGGAAAATCGGACGAACTCGATCCGGAATTCGGACGGTTCGAAAGGCGGTCATTTAGAAAGTCCGACGAGAAGTCGCGCGTTTCAAGGTGACGGACGACGCGTCGAGCGATTTGGCGGACGGGGTGCGGTCGGCGGTCGGCGGTCGGCGATCGTCAAATCTTGCGGACGAGGCACGTCGACGGACGGACGAACGCACGCACGCACGCACGTTCGTCCGTACGCGCGCAGGAGTGCGCGTTCGACGCCCCTTCGGGGCTCCGGCGAACGACGCGGCGCCGTTGACGAGCCGTCGAGGGCGCAGCCCCGCCGACGGTCGCCAGCGTGCAAACGTCAAACGCCGGAAGACGGGAGCGAGGGACGCGGGGGACGGCGCGGCGACGACGCGGGCGCGGCCCCCTTTCGGAGCCTCCGCGCGGGTCGAAACCGCGCGCCCCCTCGGACGCGGAACTCACCTCGGCGGCGATCGGCGTTCGGTCGGAGCTGCGAAGACGGCGATCGAAGAATCGGGGCGGCGCCGCCATTTGTCGGGCGCACCTCCCGCTCGCGCTCGCTACGCACCGCACGCGCGCACACACATGCACGCGAACCGAGACGTGAACGCCGCGAAACACGACCGTTAACGCGTCTGCGCCGTTTTCGATTACGTCGCTCGCTCGTTTCCCCTATAAAAATTAGAAATATTCGGAAACCGAGCGTATCGTAAAATCCTTCTTAAATATGAAATAAAATTATTCTAATTTTTAAAAATGGCGATCGCAAAAAATAATACGAATAAATCGTTAACGTTTTTTTTTTTTAATTTAAACTGTTTACATTTTATTAAATGATCAAACGTGTCGTGCGATTCAAAAATAGGAACGTTTACTTTCAGTTATTTACAACGTATAAATATGAAAAATATTTTTAAAATTTTATATGACGTATAAATATTTATACGTTTTTCCTGGCCGTATTTTTAAATAATAGGTCGATTGTCAGTCGAACGTTTTGTTTGTGTGCGCGTGTCGGTGACGATCCGCGAACGTTTTCGATATATCTATTTTCATTCGGATTCTTTCGCTTATGTAATCGGTAAAATACGACAAAATGAATGACGAAACGTCGACGCCTCTGCGAAGAATGCCTCCCCATTGGGAAGACGATACGAGAATGACGGCCGCGTTCGCTCCGTTTCGCATCAAAAGCGTCAATCCCGTCGGATGGGAATCTAAGATGGAGTTCTGGCTGGACGCGATTCGACAGCGGTGCGACGACACTAAGAATCCGGAGTTTTCTTTGAACGATTTGTCGCTCGACTTTCAGAGAAACGACAAGACGCCGGACTGCTTTGACACCATAATGGAACATATGTTACAGTTAGTATGATATTTTCTAAACGTATTCGTTGCAGCCGTTTATATTTCCTTTTTATATTTATCCCTAAAAAAAGATGCCCATTTTCTTCTATTTCGCAATATCTATACTGTATATGAAACGTTGTTATTATCTAGACGCAATTTATTGTATTAAAAAAATTGTACTAGTATTTATATAGAGAAAATTGTGTGTTAATGCAATTTTTTTCTGAACTTCAGTAAAAGTACATTCTGTTTTATGACTTTCCAGAACAAAAGTTGTCGTTTCTAAAAGTCAAATGTTTCAAAAAGAAGGTTGGATATCTTGGGGAGCAAAACAATTTATAAAACCTTTCACTTGGGCCACAAAATCCATAGTTTCCAATGCGATTTCTTCCCCGCCGACTAATCAAAAGTCTTTGAAGGTTGTTCATTTGGAATCTCTTAAGGTAAATTATTGTTTGTAATATACTTAACTTTTTATTATTGTACTGTTTTATGCAATTGTATATTTTTTAGAAATTAGCATTGCAATATCTCACATCCATACCTGAAGACTGTCGCGTAGGAACATTTTCAACATTAAAAACGGCTTCTACTTTGAAAAATAGCATATCCGACGAAACTATGCATTTACTATTAGAATGGCTGGTGTCTGAAAAATTAGCTGTCGTAGCGAACGATGAACAAATATATAAACTTGGTAAATATACAATTTCAATTAAATGTATAATAAATATTATTACATTTCAAATAAAATTTATTTTGCAGCACAAAATATTACTGTTAAAGTTTCTAATATAACAATACACGAAAAAAGTCTATTTAAAATTACGCAGATGACAAATAAATTAAGTGGAATAATAAAGGATCTGGAAGCTAAAGTAGATAGTGCATATGAAAGTGCAAAATCATATCTAAGAAAAGGAAATAAATCAGCCGTAAGTATATTATGCTAACTTATATATTATGTGGAAGTTTTTAAATTGAGAGTAAAAATATATACTTTTGAAATAACATTACATATTTAAACGAATTCTTTTTCGTTTCTAAAAATGTAATATATATTTATACAGGCAAGAAATCAACTTAGACAAAAGAAAATTTTGGAACAACGTCTACAAAAAGTTACAAATAATTATGATACTCTTCTTAATTTATCTGAAAATATAAAGCAAACGCATATGGACGCCGAAGTGTTTGACGTATTTAAGTAAGTTAACCGTTTATAAATTATTGTATATTTCTCAACTTTTAATTACACTTCGTCTTATTTTTTTTAAATAGAAATAGTCTATCCTCGTTGAAAACCGTGATGAAAGATAATGGTTTAAAGGAAAATTTAGTTTTAGATACAATGGATGACTTAAAAGAGGTAATATTTCTAAATTTTAAATATGTATAATAATTTTAATTAAATGATTAATGTTATGAAATTTATAGACCTTGGACGAAATATGCGACATAGAAGCAGCTATGGCACGACCATTTGATTCTGAAGTTGACGATAGTGAACTAGAATTAGAGTTCAAAGAATTGATAGAAAGTGGAGATTTAGGAAACGAAGGAGGAGGATTAATAACAGAAAACAATAAAAATTCTGTTTTGCCTCAAGTACCAAATGACGAGGAATTACAATTATTACAAAAACGAATAGATAGTGTTACTGATGTAATAGGAAAAAAAGTTGCAATTTCTGGGAATATTTGATATTGCTAAAATATTATGAAGAAGATAACAAATTGTTGGTAAAATACCACTCAAATATGAATTTGTAATATATGTATTATTAATAAGTGTTTATAAAATAACTTTTTGTTCATAGTACATTAAAATATAATTATTTATCAGTAATAATATTAAGATATGCAGATTTTGGAATATTACAGGAATTCCATAATTTGCGCTCCTTAAAATTGTTATTTTTACTTAAGAGCAAACAATTTATTTTAATATCAAATATTTGGTTTCTATATTTATTAATATAATTGGTTGATTTCCATATTAACGTTTTATCTTTATAATTTATATTTTAATTGTATCATACTTACTGTAAATAATATGACATGGTAAAAAAATAACACAAATTATTCGATATATTTTTCAAATATTAGCTGACAAAATAAAAAAATATATATTTTTGTAATAAATTTATTAATTATCTGATTAAAGTAAGAAATGATATTTGCACTTATAAAGAATAGTAATAATTTATTGTAAATATATTAGCGATTTCAAATTTTATGTTTTCATATATATTTTTTTTTATCATTAAATTGACATTTATGTGTGTATATTAATATTTATATATTTTTTTTACTTTTAAAGAGTAAAATGCGATAATAATCTGTCGCTAAAAACTAATTGATTAAAAATACTATGCGATGTAGATGGTTGCCTTTCTTTTCCAGAATTAACGATGTATGAAACTTTTTCCTTAATTTCACCACGTGGAATGTCGCCTCGTAAAGAAAGCAATCTTACTAAATGATCTTCTGTAATATCCGGACATTTGTCGAGTAGTCCATGTAAATCTAGTGATAACATATCGAAGTCCAGACATTTAAGGACCTAAAATAATTGTAATTGTTTTGATAAGATTAGTAAAAAATAATTTATAGCTATTTGAAGTTAAAATTGTTAAAATGTATAATCGTTTTTTCTAAAATCAAATTTTATATCATCATGACCAATTGTGATATCAGGGTATTGTTTGTATGTTTATATTTTATAATTTTCTGTCGAAAAAATAAATATGTAAATTACCTCAGCCAGCATGATAATTATTTCAAATGACCACTCTAAATTATTTAGATCGGGAGCAATTCTGGTGAAAAATGCTTTAATTTGATTAGCTTCTCTGATTATTTTTTGGGCAGCCGATTGAATATCATCTGGTGTTTTAAATGTAGTCTTTCTAGATAACATTGCTGTAATATACTTTTTACATACTAAATTTTGTGCCTCGTTTATTACATATTCAAAGTTTTTAGGCGTTAGATGATTGTAATCATGGAAGTAATCTTCCAAAGTAACGCATATAGTGTCAACAGGCATGGATGATTGCGTCCACTTTACAGTAAATAAATCTTCGAAATGTGTGTCTAAATCTAAGAAGGCTTCTTCTAACAAGAATCTTACGGCTTCATCTCTTAGATTCTAAAATTATAAAATAATTGATGTATATATATAATATAACACACAGTTGAACATTAAAATAAGACTAATAATTTACTCCAAAGGTACTGAGGAGGGCTTCCACTTTAGCATCTGCTCCGGCATGATGTTCACCTCGAGGCCAATATCGTCTTTCTGTTTGTTTTGCGAGTTCTTGCATTTGTCTGCAATTATTTACCACTGTAATAATGTGTTGAGTAAAATATGGTGCATGACTTCGATCTTTAAAATGTTTATTCTAAAAATTTTAAATAATTTTCAGTATATATTTATATATTAGTTAAGAATAATTTGAAGTTGTTTTTGAATTCACTTTAAATTGAATAACAGCTTCTCTATACATTTGACCATATCTTGTAATTTGGTCAATACTTAGGAGAAAAGCTTTGAAAGTCATCTTCTTCGAAATAGTAGTAGTAACCTGAATATTACGAAATAAAAATATAATTTAATAGTAATGTAGTAAATTTATAATAAAAAAAAGTATTAAATTGTACTTGTAGGTTCTGATCTATCATTTGGAATACAATAATAGGCGCATGTGTATGGAATGCATTAGTTGTCGGTTCTTGTTCTGGTGGTCCTCCGGCATCCCATTCAGCTTGTTCTGATATTAAAGTTTTTTCCATCCATTCCATACAGTTCTTTTGCATACGCTAAAATATTTTTATAACATGAGAAGTGATTCTTTATAACTAATATAATGATGAATATACCTGTAAATATTGGTCTTGCATTTCATTTAGATTTTGATCATCGAGTAAAGGTTCGAGACTTGATAAATCTATATTTAATTCTGGATGATGCATTAATTCAGGTCCAGGATAAGTGTTTAAAATCCACGACAGTAAAGATACATATTCATTGCCTTCAATTCCTCCTTGAATGACTTCCTTCAACTAATAAATTATTTCAGTCATTAAATAATATAAAGAGTAATACTGTTTATAAATAGATTAACAAATTACACTGGCAGATAAACAATTGTGATACATCTGGACATATTTATTAACTATATCGTAATGTGGTGGAAAACATGGTACACATAAAGTTTTTACAACTCGTAAATCTTCAAGAATTAATTGACGAGTTAGTTCCAAATAGCGTACTAGCCACATTTTATTATCTTCCCTTTCGTCAACTCTTGTACCTTCTATACGTTGAGCTACTGAACATTCTAGAACTTCAAAAGCCTTCTTTCGCCAATATTTAGGTCGACCGGGTGGCATAAAACCGCTTTGTTTTTGTTGCTGGAATATTTTAAAAATATAATAAAGATTTTATTTAATATATAATAAAGAGCATATAAAATAAAGATTACATTTAATTTATATTGTATAAATACCTGTAATGCTAATTGATCACGTTTTTCTTCTCTTTCAATTAATCTAAGTGCAGTAACTATAACAGTTGGTTCTTTACGGACTGTATTTAAAGTTCTGCCAAGTATTAATCGTATTTGTTTATCTAACAGGTTTGATAATGTTTCGACATCTTCGAAATATGCTTTAAGCATAATTTTATCATGATTCGATTGATTTGGGAGTTTATGAAGTTCATAAAGTAAATCATCACGAGAATTTTCTAAATCTGTTAAACACTAAAAAAATATTTATTAATATATTCTAATTCAGAACTAATAAGCTTTATATTTATACATATATTTACTTGATGAGCATGCAAAAGCTTTCCTTCGCTAATCCATTGTTTAGTTTTTTCAACACTTTCAGGCACTGTAAAAATATGTTTAAGACTATCCATAGCAGTGACGTATTGGGAATGACGCATATTTTCTTCCCTAACAGCTTGTAAAGATCCACAAAGTGGAGCAACTGAACCTAAAGCTATATCTAAAGAATCCAATCTGAAAATAAATGATTAATAATTAACAAAAATAATTCATATTATATGGGTATTTTGAACAGTAGGATGGTGTTATTTTTGACTATTTAAATTTACTACAAAAACAATAATTTTTAAACGAGTCAGAAATCAATCCGGTTCTTCAAATGCCAATTATCTGATATATATATAAACAGATAACCTTATTTACGTTTTACTTACATTAAAAAGTAAAATTTTCTATAATTACAAAGTTGTTTATGGCAACTTTTAATATAATTGTACAAAAAAATCATAATTAATGAAAACATACATACTTTGTACTGATTTCTTTAATATCATCGAGGCACTCGTGTAACTGATTAAGACCAACTTTAACTCCATCAAGTTGATTCTGCATTGCCGACTTCAACTGAGCATCTATCGAAGCTTTCTTGTGTGATATTCTACGTTTATACTGTTCAACCTAAAGTAATTAATATTTAATAATCAAAGCCATAAAAGTAACTAACATAATAGCATTGAAATATGTTTGTATAAAGTATAATTTTCACCTTCTCCAATTGACCTGGTCTTTGCATCATATTTACAACCATTTTTAAGGCAGCCTCTTGGGCTTCTTTTTCTATTTGTTCCATCATTGATAAAATTGAAAACGCCCAATTTATACTGTCACTCTGACGTTTATTCAATTTTTTTGGCCTAAAAACGATAAGTTATCAACTTATTTTTACATCTGTTGACATTAGTAATTTTTTTATATATTTAACAAAATTAACAATAAATATAAAATATTATAATCCATTATGATAAAAAAATTATTGCAAATATAATTTTTAGGTTATGTTAATATTTTGATTGTAAAATAAAATAAACTTAGAATATGGAATTATTTATAAAATAACTGTTTTGAATTTTTTATAAATAAAAAAAAATATATTTATGTCCATTTAATTTAATATGAATAGGAATATTTAAAATTTAATTTCTATATATTTTTTTTAATTGAAAAATTTCGTTATTTTTATGATTTATATAATTTTATTATATTTATAAAAAGTTAAATAATAATATTAAAATATAATATATATTGAGGTATGGATGAGGGCAGTGGGTCCATCTAATGAAATAATTAATAATTTCATCACATAAATATTCTAAAAAGAATTAAAACAAAACGACGCCATATGTGATAAACAACGCCAATTATGACTATTTTATGCATTATGTGAAATCTTATTCAACATTATAATTTAAAGAATAATCTTTAAAACAGTAAGTCGTCGACTGTATTCGATTAATCCACACAAATTGGATGATCACGATAAATGCAAACCTATAATAAAATAAGATAACGGCTCATTCATCACAATTTTTGACAGCCAACTAACTTCAAACAATTTCGCTTCTAGCGCAGCGAATCTTCTTCGTGCATTTTTTTTTCACTATTTTCATATTTATTTTTATTTTATTGTACGTAATTCGTGTTGTATTTCACTCTTCAAATGCGATTTTTTCTGCATTATCGACCTAAATATGTATTGAAAAAAATTCGGTCATACCTCATATTATATGTGAGTTTCGTATTAATTCAGTGAAAGCTCAATATATGAATGTTTTTTTAAAGCAGTTATAGGGTCGTTAAATCAAATTTTCGACGTGTTTTTTTTACACATTTTATTTTTTAAATTATATATTTTCCTGTTGAACTTTATTTAATTTAATTATAGAACATATTTTCATATATTATATTAAAAATATTATTATTATTAACTGAAATTAAATAATTGTTACAATTAAATGTGAAATGCATGATTTAGAATATAATTTTAGATGTAGTGTTAATTTTTTTTCATTGCATAAGATATATCTTTTCATCATGAAAGATGGTGAAAATGAAAGTAAATCTCATAATGAAAAGTTGACAATTTGAACGTAGAACTTGATAATAGAAAAAAAACGAGAGCTAAGAAACCTGAAAGAAAGGTTACGACGCGTGTTTTTTATTTCTTTTTATTCTTATATATATTTTTTACTACTTTTTATATATTAATAATGCACATCGAAAATATATATCACTAATTTAAACTGTCGATAAATAAATTAGTGAACATGTGTATTACCACCGAATTACGTTAGGTGTCAATTAAAATTTCGATATTACACACACACACAACATATATATAACTATGAAATTGCATTTTCTAATATTTTCAAGAAAGAAAAGTTAAAAAAACACATGTTGATTCTATATCAAATTTTAACAAATACGATATAATTAAGTTTTATATATAAATTATAATCGGACATCAAAATTTGATCAGCAAATATCGATCAGTCATTGTTGATTTTGACTGACGTTATGAATGTTAACAAAGTTCATCATTTTTTTACTTCTTTTTTTTTAATATTATTCATATATAAATATATAAAATTATATTATATTTTTTTATATTATAATTAGTTGAAATAAACATCAGCTTTCTGAAATGGCAACTATTTCATCTTTATCATTTAATTTTTACTGAAAATTTATCGAAAACACTGCATTAAGTTTCATCATTCGTCATTATTTACGCATTATCGTAGTTGTCAAATTTTCACATGGCGGAAAAATAACGTATTAAATCGTATTTTAATCAAAGTGTTAAAAAATAATTTAGTATAATTTCTAATATGGCATTTCTTTAAAAACGATATCGTAATTCTTATTGTTTATTTTTAAATAAAATTTGGCGGTTCAATTTTTATATTGTAAATAAATCAATATTCGGAATTCTGAAAATAATCCAAAACTTAAATAATTAAATATATTATTATTCATTGAAATTATTTATGTAAAATATTTTAATATAAAATAAAAGAAAGTTGTATTCATAATCATTTTATCAAAAAACTTGATGGAGAAAACATTATCAAACAAATTGTTTTTATTATGACTATGAATTATGAAAAAAAAAACATCTAGAAAACGACATAATTTATATTATATAAATAATGATGTTTTTATTGTTTCAGTTTAATATATTATATCGTACACCAGGTGTGCTCAATCTATGATTAGCGAACCATACATATAATTTAAATCTATATAATATATCTAATTAAATTTTAATACAATAATTAATATTATAATATTTTATATTAAAATTTTAATACTTTTCTATATTTTAACACAATATTATTATATTTATTTCATAGTTTTGTATTGAATATATTTGATAATTGTTGTTAATAGAGTAGATTTAATTAAAAAAAATATTTTTATGAAATTTAAAATTTTCAATAAGTTGATGTTGAGATATATATAATATATATATTACACATACACACATAATATGGTGGATTGTACAAACAGATAAATCATTGTAAAGAAAGCGCGAATTCCCCACTGTTTTGACGAGTCGGCGGTTAGTTTTTGAACCGCTTTATTCGCACGTCGATCGCGTTGCGCGAAGCACGTTTTCATATATTTTATATTATCGAAATATTCTCATTACTATCGTAATATTATAGTTTTATTAATTTTTAATTTTTACGTGTTTCAAAAAAAAATATATTCTGTATATTTGTGGTATAAAAACGTTGAATTTTTGTTTGCTGTGTATCAATTTTTGTAATCAAGAGTTCGATTAAAAGCTTTGCAACGATGGATCGAACGAGGTAAAGTTTGTAAATATTTATATTAATAAAATAAATTGATGTAGGTAATATATTAAAATATATTTAAAAAAATATATATAATTTAAAATTAGAAAATACATATAACATTATGAATATACATACAACAACATTTTACATAGAATGTAGAAAATATTTATTTTATAATTATATTATTATTTTTTTAAATGTTTTGATTTTATAAATATTTTTTTGTGAAAACAAAATAATTTTAATCACTAACTAAACTTTCTAGTATTTTTTTGTTCATCAATCATTTGAAATTAATTGTTAATAATTACCAATTATTTAGCAAAATGCTTTAGACTTAATATATAAAGAGTGAATTATTTTTTTATATATAATATTTTTTTAATTTAATATATAATACTTTATTATTACATTTATAATATTTTATATCGAAAATATTATTTAATCAAAAAGTGAGTGTACAAATATTTTTTTTTATCTGTGATATATTTTATTAAAATATATAACATGCATAAAATATAAGAATTTTTCTATTTTTAGTATAAATTTAAAACTTCATTTCATATAAAATGTTGTAGTAAAATTAAATCAATATAAGTTTACTACAATATCGTATTTATTCTCTAAAAGCTTAATCGTCACATTTTACAAACATTACATAAAAAAAATATGATTTATTTACAAAAACATTTTCAAAATATATGATAATTGCTCGTGATATAATGACACATTAAAAAATAAAATCGCATTTTTTTTTATCATATTAAGTGCAATAACATAACATTTTTAACACATGTAAAATTCTATTTCCGCCCGCATAAACAACTTATTGTTATCGTTAAACGGATAGAAAAACAAAAATATATGTGAATACAAAATAAATGTGCAATACACGCAAAAATTTACGAAAATTTTCATAATCGTAACGTAATAATAATGTGTTATTTAATTATAAATAATGAGTAAATCGTATATAATATTGAAAAAAAAAGTTGTTACGCTCTGATTGAGAAAGTATAAAGCGTCATAAAATATTCCGAAAAATAATTTATATATATATATATATATATATATATATATATATATATATGACGATTTTTCATATGCATAAATAAAACTGCGATTCTCAATATTGATAAAAATATAATTAATTTATCGATAGATTGTGATAGATTTACTGAATTTGATTTTAGAATTTTTATTTTTGAAGTATTAATATGTTGATATAAAATTAATATAATCAATATCACCATTTAATTGTATATAAATATCACGACATCATCGTAGGCTTTTAAAAACTGTAAAAAATATTTAATTATTTAAAAATGTAATATGCAAAAATAAAATATTATCGAAATATGTAAATTGATTTTATAAAATATTTGTTGGTTAAAACATTTTATTTTATAAATATTCAACGTATTGTCAATTTTATCTTGTTTGATTATTAATTAATTTCTATTTATGTCTTTCCAGTTAATATACGAATGTATATCGGATATGAAAACACGTTAAATATCTAAATTAACGGACTAGAAAAGAAAACGTTAGTCGCTGATAAAATTTTATTACATTGAATATATATTTTAAAAGACATAAATTTGATTGTCGTCATTCGTCGATAATTTACTAATTTTATTCAACAACATATAAATATATTTGATATCACATAATTATGTCTTCATTATGATTGAGGTATATTTTAAATATTTTAGTGTGATATTTTAAACATATTGTTCAAATTTGTTCAAATAAAATCGACGATTATTCTAATATATTGAATTTTATTTTATTTTATTTGATATCGCATTAGTTAAAATTTAAGTTTTGAATTATTGAATTTTTTTAGTTATCGAAAAAAGATCAAAAATTTTATTTACGCAACAGCAATGAATAAGTGAGCAATTTTTTTTTTTTTTTTTGGAAGACAATTTCTTTCATTTTTCGATTTTATCTCATTTTTAATTATACGCATTATTTAAGAGAAAGAAAAAGAAGAAGAAGAAGACAAAAAAGAAGGTGACTCCATTTTGTTATAGAAAAAAAACTGTCTTGTTTTATAATAATTATGTTCACGCAACGAACAATATAGTCTTTGTTTTGGGGGGATATTTACATAACTCGTCCCGTTTACTCCCCTTTCTGAGTTGTTGTTTTTTTTTTGTAATTATCGTTATTATTAAGATTAAAATTATATATAATTTCTGAATACATTAATAGTTCAACTCCCTTGTACGAGTTAATTCGTGCAAAACGAACCGCTAAAATTTCGTACATCAAAATTAGTTTTCAAAGTTGAATCGAGTTTTTTCACAGTACATGATTTTATTTATTTTTTAACGAATATTACATTTTTATGATATATAAAATAATAAATATTTATTTTTATAAATTTTATATTATATATTATTCCATATTTATTGAATGACTGAATGATATGAATGTAACTTTTTTAAAATATATATTTTTTCGTTTATCTTTGACTAATAGGGGTAAAAAAATATTATCATTATATACTTTTAGATTGATTATTTAATTATAATAAACAACATATTAATGGGGATGCAATCTATATTAATGTAATTCATTAATATTTTTAACACTCATAGGTATTATATATTTCATTTTAATTTTAAAATAATTAAAAAAAATATTGATTGAATTCATAATAGCTATTTTAATATGCAAAAAAATGATATGTGATTTACAGCAAATAAATAATAGTAATAAAATAAAATTATATTTTTCATTTTTTTTGTTTTATATAAAAAATATTGCATATAAAAAACTCATTAAATTACTTCAATCAAAAATCACCATATATCATTAATTTTTACATATTTTTTTTTTAATCAAAGAAACCTTTTCCAGAAAAGAAGTTTTTTTCTTAAAATTAAGTAAGTATTCATCGTTTTTTAACTAACGACATAATAAGTTTTCATATCATTTTCTCTATGAAAAAAAAAAATGAAAATTCGTGTCGCACAATCATCAATCATTGTCGGATGCGTAAGATTATTAAGTCTGCTCGCCTTCTTTTTTTCGCCTATTACGACTTTTTTTATATATATACCTCTTATCTGAATAATTGCCTACATTATTCAATTAAAATTCGCACATTTAGAACGATGTGAACTGTGTGACCCTGTTACGTGCACGGAGACCTCGAAGAGTCACAATTTAACGTCGACAATGAAGACCTCCCGTATTATTATTTTGTTTCTGCTCGGTAATGGTCGTCGTTGATTTATTGCGGATTTTACAAGTGAAACATAAACAAACACGTGCACATTACGAAAACGAGGTTTATAAACGATCGTAATTAATTTGCATTATTGAAAAAAAATTTTTTGAGATTTTAATTTCTATATATAAAAAATATATATTTTCCCGATTGAAAAAAATATATATTCATCGAATATAATTTGAGTGCATTATGTAGAAAGAAGTAATTATTATATATTTTTATTTTATGAATTATATATATATATATATATATATATATATATATATATATATATATATATATATATATATATGAAAATTTTACATGTTTCCGATAACTGTCCAAAGTGGATTGACAACTTTTTGAGAAATTTAACACTGTTGATTATTTCTCAGAACGAAATTAATTATGTAAAATATCTACATATCGTTCATAAGTGTGAAATATATTCGACAAAACTTAATAGGAATGAATTACGTATTTTTTATATTATGAAACATATATATTTGTTTTTATAGAATATTTTTAATGAGCAATATTAGTATGTAAATTGTTTATATTATATATTAAAAATCATTTGAATATAGTTTATTACATAAAAAAAGAAAAAAATGTTAATTATCAAAAGTATTCTAATTTATATATATTTATTGTTTAAATTATTTGCAAAATACTATAATTTTATAAGATATTTTGTATATTATATGCTTTTAAATGAATAAAATATATTTTATTTCGAAACGCATATTTGGCAGAATTATATTATAAATTTTAATTTTTGTTATTTTTAAATTATTTATCTAATTGAATTAAAAATTATAATGAAATTTTAATATATTTAAGAAATAATTAAAGGTTAAATATAATACTGATGACTCAACTAAAAAACTCGAGTAGAAATATTGTTGAAATATTCGGTAATTTCAATGAGCGGTTAAAAAAGAAACTCATTAAGATTTTTTTTTAATAATTATTATTAACGAAACATGATATTTATTTTGTAGCCATAAAAAAATGAAGAAAATTAATATTAAAAATTAACTTATTAAGATGAGGTTTTTAATTATTTTATCGTATACGATTTTTTCGTGATAAGATCCAGTAGAAAAAGATGTCAATTTTTGACAACTGAGATCACGTCGTTGAGTGAAAGTCAACATATCTACGATGAAAGTTCACAAATTATATTATCATACGTTTGCGTGTATGTGATTTTTTTTTCAAAACATGAAATAAAATGAAAATAAACACGATGAAAAAAAAATATAAACAAGTAAACGAAATCAATCTGTAATTTGTGCGACGGTTAAAATGAGATTTTTTTGAGGAAAAAGCGTCGAAGCAATTCTATTTCTATTAATAATACCGCTATGATGATCGATAATGTATTATTATTATAATTATTATTATTCGGTGTATCAAATCAATTTCAATACAATATTATTGATCACATTTAGTTTTCGGTTATTATGATTAAGAGATACCGTAGGTTATTGTTCGGAATAGAATTAGAAGTAGTCTCATTACTTTTTTTTTAATTCACTCTTGTAATTCATATGAAATATAATACTGGATATATATGAACTTACATAAGTATTAATGACAAACAATATATAGTTAGAAAATTAGATATTTTTAATTATAAATATTAAAATGTGCAATTTACTTATTAAAAAAATTTCTCAATACAAATATTAAAAAGATTATTTAAATTGTTGAACAAAAAATAATGTTAAAAATATATGATCATTGATATTTTTTAAATATATTTTAAAGTTGAGTATAAAGTTGGGGATTCAACTTTGTTTAAATATATAAATATAAAATTGAAAAAAAAACAGGTTTAAGTGTCATCAAGAATTATAATACGCTCTATTGATTTATATTATTGATCAAATATGTTTTAAATTGAAGATATTTTATAACGGTTATATAATCAATATGATTAATTACCATAAATTGAGTTGATAATATGCGCATATTAATTTTAATTAGAAAAAAAGACAATTTTACATTATGAAAATTAAAGAAATGAAATGACACGTCAAGTTTTTTGACTTTATATTTTGATGTCTTAACAAAATTTTACAAAAAAAAATAATAATATTGATACTGAGATATAAATAAAAAAAAATTCAGATCATTAATGTCATTTAAAGATCGATGTTTAATAATTAATAATATATTTAACGTATATATAAAAATGATTTTTTTTGTATTTTTATTAAAATTACAGCGTTAACAATATGATTTTTTTTAATTATATTATACAAAAAGTGGTTACATTTTAATAATATCGCCATAAATCAATTCGAGACGAAAACAGGTATTGTTTTACTTAAATACAAAACTGAAGTAAATTCATACAAACCGTTACAAGTGTATTTAATTGTATGTAAGATACACAATTTAATAATGAATCATTTTAACTTTTCATTCAAAGAATGCCTTTTTTTCTTTCATTAATCGTTTTTCGCATATTAATTCGTATGACGATTTTTTTTAACTATTGTGTTTTTATTTTTGCACGGAATAATGGCGATTTTAACTGTATATATATTTTTTTTTGGGCATTTCTAAATCGATTTCTATGAAGTAATTGCATCGATAAATTATATTTCTTTTTCGTTTTACACTCGATAATTCTTATTGTGTGTCATGTAACGTTTGATGAAATTTCACTTTCAAAACCAACATGAAAACTAGTTAAATTAAACGTTTTGTTATAATTATCTCGAATTTACTATTTTTTTAACATATTCTACCGTAATGAGTAGAATAAAGATTGTTAAATTTTTCATCTACTAGATAATAATTGTTACTCTTATTTTCATAAATCTATCTCCATTTAAAATTTCTAGATTTTTTCCTTAAAACTAATATTTAAATCAAAAAGATGAAATATTAATTATAAAATTCTATATATAAATTATTACTTTCATAATTTGTGAAACTGTTTTTATATTTTTAAATATAGCGTTTAATGTTAACGATAATTATAATATAAAACTATGAAACAGTTCTTTAAATATTTTGATGAAAATGTCTTCAAAGAATTATTATTTATGAGATAAATTTTCTTTTATAATGATATTTTTTCATATTTTTCTTTGTATAAAATTGCAATTATAATATTAAATTTATTTTTATTTTATTTCAACACTATTTATGTATTCAAATATTAAACATTTATTCTAAACTAAGTACTTCCCTGTACTGATTAAAAATTGTTTAATATTTTAACATAAATGTCGCAATCTAGAAAGTATGTAAATAAATATTTTGATAACTAATCTGCGTTAATAAAAGCGAATTATTTTTATATTATATATTAAGTAAAAAGTAAAAAATAGCTGTACTTTGTTACACAATTATATTATATGATAATTATGAGAAAAAAAAGCATATATAACAGTTTTTATCGAGTATACTTCATCATATATATATATATATATATATATATATATATATATATATATATATATATATATATATATATATATATATTAATTGTATATTTATTTATTTATATTAAAATTAATCAATAATATTTTTTATTATTTTTTTCGATTTAAAAAAAAATTATAAATGTCGCATCTCATAAATACGAAACGATTTCTTATATAAATGATTATGTAAAAAAAAAGTGCGTGCTTAATTCTGAAAATTTTTAAACTTGAAACCTGCTCTACGTTTATTACGATTATAATTATTCGTTAAATTATTGTAATATATGCGTATTGCGTAATCGAAATTGAATTTTCGTTTATGCGTAAAATTCGCTTTGACAGGTGCTGTTCGATCTTTAAACTTTCACTGTAAAAAAATAATAATAATAATAAATAAATAATCGATTTACTTGTATTAATGTTTATACGAGAGAAGAGATGGAAGAAAAGCAAATAAATGAAAAGAAATTCGAACATGACGACGTTTAAAACTCGTTCTTATGCGCGATTCGAAATTACGTGTATAAATGACCACAAACAAAACCGACAAGGCCACGGTCACAGTCAATACGAACCGAATGGATTTCATCCGATAAAACACAATATAAAATCTATTTTGTACTTTTATACGATATTTTGATGATTTTATTATAATAAATATGATTCAATGAAAAATTGTATTAATAAATAATTATTTTTATTGTTTGAAATTAAAAATTTAAATTATATTTAGTATATCGGAATAACTGTTTTCACTGTGACCGTCTCATCGTCGATAACGCGTTATCGAACACTTCAAAGGCTCTATTTATAGACAAACATTTGATATGTAAATAGTTAACAAACACTATTCATTGTCGAGAGGTAAAGAAAAAAAAATTGAAGTGAACAACGCGCGCACGCATTTATTTGACGATGTGAACCCGGCTTTAGTGGAAATATTTGTTCAAATACCGCTATATTATTAATATATATATATATATATATATATATATATATATATATATATAACACTTGAAATAATACTTTATATGGCAATGGTCGAAAGGGAATCCCACACGTGCATAAAAAGTCGTTAAAATTCACTTATTGTTTTTGGTGTTATTCAACATCTGAGTTCACGATTTGATTTATATTTTTTATGGAATTGCATAAAAAAAATTAGTCTTTTTTTATTTCAAGTATTATGGAATTATTCCATTAAATATTCTCAATAGTTATATAAATATGATTAATTAAAATATTTTGAAATCTCGATTTTAGATGACTTTTATCTTTTTGACTTTTATTATTATTTTATTATAATTGAAAAAATAACTTCATAATAATTAAAACAATTATATAATAATATATTATTTATAAATAAGTATATAATTTGTATATTTTATAATAAACGAATTGTTTATATATATATATATATATATTTTATATTATATATAATATATCTTAATTTAAGATTAAAAATAAATAAAATGTAAAATAAGATATTGATTCTAATTATAATAGCATATTTATTATATATGAATAATAAATAAAAATTAAAAAAAAGACTTGAAATCAAATCTAAAATAATCACTTCTGTTTCATGTATAAAATATTATACGAAATTAAAATTAATTTTATGTAATTTAACGTAATTTTATACCAATAAGATAAAAATATCATATTTTATTAATATTAATTTATTCTTAAAAACGATATCAGATTTCGAAAGTTTATTTAAACTTAATTATATAGTGATTTTTAATTAATTCAATAAGAATATACTATATATATATATATATATATATATATATATATATATATATATATATATATATATATATATATATATATATATATATATATATATATATATAATATTTTACTCTCGGCTTGTTTTTTGATTGACATTGCGGTGGTTTTATAATTGAAAATTATATATCGCACTTTAACATTAAAAATTTCAATAATAAATGTCTTATTATATTTATTGTACGAAATTTTAAATTTATATGTATATTATATATATATATTTTTTTTGAAACACGATATTATTCGTATAGAAACATAATATATATTTTATCCAATTTTTTTTTACGATTACTTTAAAAATTTATTTATTAATAAACGTGCCAATCAATTTGACATTCTGCAAGCTGTCGTTAATTGACGATTCGTTAAACGAAAACAATTTCAACAACGTATGATTTGACGCGAAAATCTTTTTCTTTTATCCGGACGTGATCTTTAATCCGTTACAAGGTTCTCGGGGTTCCTTAATGTGGTCAAAGGTAATCTGAAATTTCCGTTACTCTGAAACGGTTTTATGATAATGACGAGGTTATGGCGAAAGCAAAAATTTAATACCGGAAAAAAAAAGATATCACCGATGTGTCATCATTGCTTATAATGATCGTTATACAGAATAATGCAATACATGTATATGATTTCAGATATTGTCTGGCAACATTTTTTTCGGGTCACTCTGTTCGAAACTTGTTTTTTATTAGGTTTACAATCTTAATATGATTATTTTTATATTATTTTTTTTATTAGCCGAAATAATTTATTTTTATCATTTTTATTATATATATATATATATATATATATATATATATATATATACAATTATTTATCAATCACTTTTTTTTATTAATGTAATTCTACTATCAAAAAGCACTAATATATGAACAATTTTTATACTATATTTTGACCTTTAGATATATATAAACTATATAATATATATCTATAACATATCCATTATGTTTTTATAAAATATATATATTATTTCTGACATTATAGATTAATGTTTTGTATAATGCATTATAATTGTATTTTCTTTCAAAATATGAATTTTAAACTGGGATGAATTATATTTATAAATAAAGCATATAAGGGACTTTATTTTAAAATATATAATTTGAATACGACGTATGAATAATTCGTAATAATTTTATTTTTGGATAGTTTGGGAAATATATTTTTCTCTTGGGAAATATATTTTTTTAACTGTTCTATATTAGATCCAGCCCTAATTGTTCCCCAAGTATTGTTCGACGCAAATGATGCTTAAAAAAAAATGCATTCGAAACGGTAAAACGCGCGAAAGAAGGACGTCTCAGACCACGACAGTTTGTAAAAGTCAAATTTGAAAGCCTCTCGGATGTTTGCTTCTTGGTAATTTGGACGTTTGAAAGCCGTATTTTGCGGTTGTTGTCGACAAAGACGTATAATTGAAGATGGTTCCGATGCGAATCTAAACGTTGTAATGGCACCTTGCGTAGAATATTATTACGAGTTTTGTCCGAGGTTTGACACACAAAATGCAGATGTTGGACGGTATTTTTGCATTGTTATTGTATCTGTTGTTATTATTGTTGTTGTTGTTACTGTTTACTGCTTGTTGATGGTATTCGATAGATCTGATTTTGCGACCGCAATAGTGGTTACTGACAACAATGAGAATATTACGTGAGAAAAATGCACCTATAACATGTTGCTAACTGTTTTTTTTAAGTGTTCTTCATTTCATTCTGTTGTCCACTTATGCAGGAATCTTTCGATATGTAAATATGATTTAAAATGATTTTCTATCATAGATGGAAAACGTTGATTTTCTATCAACGCTTGGAAACAATCTAAATAAACGATCCATATTTCAATAAATAAATAATTCATTGATTTAAAAAAATGCATTATAATTATTTGATAAATTCCAATCATAATTCTAACACTATTCACAATTTTGATTTTTTTTATATTGAGAATCACTGATTATTTTTAATATAAATAAAACATTGTCGGCGTTTGGAAAATATCACAGCAGAATGAATTCTTATTTGTAATATTTATTTTAAAAATTTCATAAGGCGGAAGTTTTTTTCATACATGAAAAATCTTATCTTGGGAAATCTTTCTGAAAGGAAAAGTACGCATAGTCATAAATTTGATATTTCATGAATTTTATTGCAATTCACATATAAAAAAAATATGCAAGTGTGTGCATTTCATAAATTATATAATGTAATTTTATTTTTATTGCATTCATCTTTTCATTTTCGTCTAATGAAATTTCTAAAAAAAAAAAAATAATAATTCCATGAAGTATTTTAATGCGTTTTATTGCGGATTTTATTAAATTTTCAATTATAATTATTAATATAAGAGATGAATATCTAAGATAAAAAGTACTTAAGTATCTTAATATTTTACTCGTCTTTTTTTTTAATCATAATCGAATACCATTAACTTTCGAATTTTATTACTTTTCAAAAAAAAATTTTTTTTTCACATGTGTTTTAGTATAAAAATGAATAAAAATTTTATTTACTGCAATTATTATAAAAAATATATACATTGAATATCATATATAAATATTTAGATTTCAATTAAAAATTTTCTATTTATTTATATATATGGATGTTTAAAATAATACTCCTTTTTTGAACAATTTTAACTATAATTGAAGTCAACTTTATAACTGATAATAAAAAAAAATATTTTATTAAAAATAGTCACAATTTTTAATAGTTTTTATTATGATTGAAATCAGTTATGTTTTTATGTAGACATTTATCTATATATAATATTTATGTTATTCAATAAAAAACACTTTAAAATATACTCGAAAAGAACCTCCATCATTATTATCATTGTTGGTTCATAAATAATGACCACTTTTATCTGTTGGAAGTCAACAATCGTTCGTTGGCAAAATATAAATTATGGTAAAACGCATTGTGATTATGCCAATTTGCGTTCGCATCGGATAAAATCATAAATTTTACTTCCAGGGAAGTTCAATTTTTTTTTTGTTTACAATTTCAATTCACGTTATTATCGATATATTTCACGATCATAGTTATCTCGTGTTTAACCTGAAATCGAAGTTTTTCTCGTACATTTCCGAGAATAGCGAGCATCGCAATCCACTTTATATTTTTCAACCTCAATTTAATCTGTACAAGTCGCTTCTTTTTATACACTATATATATATTATAATGTAGTACAAATCGAATACTATATATATTATTTCATTGAGCAATAGTTTTCTAGATTCTTAATCGTTGTACTGCATGTTTTTTTTTTCAATTTCATTGAAGTTCTTTGAAAAGTACTGTTAAACATGGCTATAAATAAAATTATATTTATATTTAAACCTAATCTGATTGAATTTGTTATTAAAATATATATATATTTGTAGGGCGTCGTGAAATATGTGTCAAAAATGTTATATCGCTATTGTAAATCATAACGTTATTTATATTGAAGTATTCATACTCATAGAATATAAATTGGTATCCAAAGAAGACCTTTTTATTTAAGTTTATCTATATATAAATTTAATATATTCAAGGTATTCACAAATGATTCTCAACAATTTTATTTAAAAAAAATATGAAATGATAACCCTGAATCGAATTCGACATACTATATTATATGCGTCAATGTCATGATTAATATTTCATAATAAGTATTTCATGTCATTTAATACAATTTTAATATTGATATTCGTTTCGCATATAAACAGGTGCTACTTTTTAAATTGAGGCAAAATTAATTTTCTACATTTGATGAATATTAATATTAATGACATTATAATAGTGGTATACTTTTTTATATCGTTTAATAATAATGGTATTAATCATGCCATAGGCGACAATTACTTGAGATGATCGATCGTAAAATGTGAGCCTATATTAAGCAATGTTGTCAGCAGTCTAAATATATATATATATATATATATATATATATATATATATATATATATATATTATGATTCAATTTATAACGCACAGGTGGTCTTTTTTTTAAGTATGTCATATGTATATGAAATCAAAATTTATACATTATTTTTATATTTATGTAAAAAGTGTTAATATTATAAATATTTATATACTGAAACGTACAAATATATTAATTAGAACGCGTTCGTGATATAACGTCATTAATTCGAAGCTCTTTATTATTATGGTCTTTATAGCGTGGTCTTCTAACAAAAAAACAAACGCTCTTAATGTGGCCGTGATTTATGTAAGTTGTTGTTGTTGTATTATTATTATTATTATTTTTTAACGTGCTATTAAATTTAAAATCTTCGCGACGGTGAAAGTGAAAATTTCCAAAAAATGTACGAAATTTATTTTCGGTTTAATTTTCAAATATAAAACAAAAAAAAAATATTGCCGAAATCGCGAGTGCCACATATCGTTGTTTGAAGTGCTACGATAATTTTCTTTTTTTATTTCCTCTATTTTCCGACGGCACGTTTTCATTACAATATTGCGAAAAGTCTCGGAAAATAATTAGGAAGTTTGTTCGTATCGTTCGAATCTATTTCCTGCATATGTAAATAATTCAATTATCAAATATATAGTTTCATCAATAAACATATCTAAAATATATGAATATTTTATAATCAGATTCCGTATCATAAAGTGCATTTTTTTTTTGAAATATAATACAGTTGAGTATATTTTTTATATTATCTATTTGTTACAAATATCGTACTTTTTATCTCATTTCATACATTTTAATTTCATTTATCGATCAAAACGTTATTAAAAAAAAAAGTTTTTAAAACGATTTTCGACTCAATAAAAAATCTTTGCGAATAAACTGGATATTTTAAAAGTTAACCCTTGGATAAGGAGCACTATTGATCATTTTCTTATATTTTCGTATACTTTTCGATTCATAACTTTGCTAAAAATAATGTGTTTTTAATAAATAATTTGTTTTATCGACACGCATTCCATGATGTATAACTTGATATATGATCTATCCTAATAAGTCAGTTATTTTATAAGGTCACCCGTATAAGTCAACAATTATGAACTAAATTTTTAGAAATATATATATATATATTTTTATCATTATTTTGAATATATCCGACAATAAATTAAGAGCGGAAATGTGAATGCACATCAGTTTTATCAACGAATTAACCTGTGTTTTCTGTTATATGAACTTTAAATAATTAAATAAATGATATTGAGCACTGACAATTGATTCACAAATTTCATATTATTCTTTATCTGATAAGCGTTACGGTAGCACACGCTCTTGCACGATTTTACATCATAAATAACGTTTATGAGTAGGGACCATTGTCTTTTGAAATACGATATACCGTTACGCATTTTCCGCATTAAATTCAAGAATTATTATTATATTCGTCTTTAATTATCGTTCTTCTTTTTATTTTAACGACGATTATGACGACACCTGAAGATGAAGACCGAGCGTTTCCAGCTATCAAAACAGTAAAACAAAATCTAGGATATATATATATATATATATATATATATATATATATATATATATATATATATATATATATATATGAAAATAGTAGATTTGTGGAATTCTTTCTCGTCGATTCTTGTGTAACTGAATGCATTATTATGCGGATTCGGTAATTGTTAATTGTCGATTGTGTTAGAAATCCGGGCATTTTATTCTCATACCACGTGAAATCGATTACGTACCGTTCGTTCTTCGACGCGCTTGTTATTATATATATATTTTATATTTTAATGGAAATTTTCAAGAAAAAATATATTTAAATTTAAAAAAAATACTACAACAACTTCATTATAGGAAGAAGAAAGTATATTAAATAATTATTTATAATTTTAAATTAAATTTAATAGCAACGTTAATTAAAAAAAATATGTATTCTTGAAATATACTTTATTAAAGATTAACCTAAAGTCACTTGAATTCATAAAAAAATAGTTGACATAAATCCCAAAAAAGATTCTAATATATATATTATCGATATTAAAATATGTAAATGTAATTTAATTTTAATATAAAAAAATTTGAACTTTATTGTGATAATTATATTTGTAGAATACAACCGCACTAATCTGTAACAATAGTATGTCTTTTTTTTATAAACGTTTGTTGATTTTTTTTTCTTGTTTAATAATATTTCTAATTAATGCAGCAATATAACAAAAATCTAAATCATATATTTTATATAAGTTTACTTTAAAATAAACTGAAACGTGTTTAACTCAAAAATCTAAATTAAAAATCAAAATAATGTTGATTAATTTAATTTGATTTCTTATAATCGAAAGTTAATACGACGTTTTAATATTCAAAAAATATATATTTGGAAATTTACATATATATATATATATATATATATATATATATATATATATATATATATATATATATATATATATATATATATATACTTTTTATTTTACAATACAATACAAAACGTAATAAATTTGTCAAATATTTTATATTGATAAATAATGAAGTATCCTTTTGTTATTAGTTAATTTACGATATTAATAAAATTATAAAAAAAAAATATTAACACGGTTACTAAAGAATTTTCTTTATAATTATGCAAATATTTTTTTATGTTGCATGTAAATTTTTATACCCGGTCATAAATCGGAACATTTTGCAGTTGTCGACTTTTTTTCGATAAATCATTTTTTTCTCACATATAATATATATATATATATATATATATATATATATATATATATATATATATATATCACAAAATTCGACGAATCGTTTTACATCGATTAGAATATGAATAAAAAAAAAATATAAAACGTGTAAATTTTACATTATTATCACGTTCGTGTTTTCACAACGTCGACCGAGTGAAATCTAAACGAAAACAACATCGACAATAACACTTTTAATTATTAACTCATTCACAATCGACATTTTCACTTTGGAAAAAGCAAAATGGGCAAAAATACTGACCACCAGTTCGATTACAATATTATACCATAATATAAATGGCAATGTCAAAAGCAAAACCGCACAAACTTGTCGTAGAATTTTCTAATTTATACCGCACTAATGCAATACAACTTTGCGCAACAATGACGAAAATTTTCCAAGAATTTTCACATCGAGAAAAACGACGATATTTTATGGTATAAATAGTCGATTCGATTTTTTTTTCAGTCAATCATCTTGAAAGACTAGTTGAAATATTTACTATTTTGTTGTTGATTCTTAAGAATTTATAGAATTTTGAATATTCTTCTATAGTAATTGTATACATTTTATTAAAATATTTTTTTCATCATATATAATTCTATCAATTTATATTTAATTTTTAATAGATTATTAATGTTAAACATATTCAGAAACTATGTTTTCTATATTAAACAAATCAGATTTAGTTTTTTTTGCTTTTGTTGCAAAAAAAATTAACTGTATAAGTAAATGTCATCTCTGCTGAAAGTTTTGATAAGTTGTAATACTACTAGTATTGACGTGATATCGAATATATTATATTAAGAAACTTGATTGGATTGCTTAGAATTGTTTCAGTTTTTTTTAATTTGTCTCATTTGAACATCAATGATAGTAAAAATCTAAAATAAAAATATTTATGTTAAAAAAAAACAGTACTAATCTTTATATCTAAAGATTTTTTATACTGTTTTGAGTTAATAAATAATGTTTTCTAAGAGCGTGTAATTGATAGAATTTAAAATGATAAATGTATTAATTTATAGGTTGCTAAACTATAATTATTAATTTGATATTTTGGTGATTTATTTTTTTTAGAATTTATTAAACTTTATTTTCTTTGATCATGAGATCTTATCATAATATAAAATAATATTTTTACTTTTTTCTATAGTAATATTTTTTAAGAGAAAGTATAAAAATAAATTAGCGCATTTTGATAATAGATATTATAGAATAAAAACGATTGTAATATTCTAATATATATTAAATATACTTTTTGACATATTTATAAAATTTATTTTTTGATATAGTTTTAAATATTATTTTGTTTTTTTTTCAATATAAAAATAATTAAATTTGAGCATAAATTGGAAAAAATATTAATATAATAAAATATTGTTAGATATTAAAAAAATAAAACTACATTATTTTCGATCTAACGAGATTATGATCTCTTATATTATATTATAGGCATATATATATATATATATGCGAAAAAAATGAAAGTAACCAATTTTTCAATTATATAGATACTTTATGAATATAATACACGTTATATAACAATCGTTATAAAGCCATAAATATTATAATATAACACGAAACGCTATATAATCACGTCACAAATTGAAATATGAAATTTACCGTGTCGACATTAAAATTAAAATCGAAATTTAGACGGTTGAATTTTTTTTGATGTTACCATTGAACTTTGTACGATATAATTTTTACGAATGCAATTATATCGACAATCAAAATCTCATCACACACACACACACACACATATATATATATATATATACATTTATTGATGTAAATCGAGAGTCAATTATTTTCGAATGAAAGTAAATTAAATCGAGTCGCAATATTATCGCGAAAAAAGAAAGCTATCGATTGTGCGAGAGAAAAGAAGCGAAAAAAAAAATACATCGTTTCGAGACCCTTAAGGTACAACTTTTGAATATATATATATATATATTTTTTTTTTTTTTCATCTACCGATTAATTATAGGCAGTATTTGCCGTGATAAACGGGTGTAAAATCTTTTCGATATCGGTTTAAAAGAGAAATTTTATGGGCGACTAAATTATATGCGTGTATCGAATTCGATGTAAATAAGACATTTTGGACGTTGATTTTGAAAGTAAAAAAGAGCGATTATTATTTTTTTAAATTATATCTTAATTAATTAAGTACATAGTATGAGACATAATAAGTGTATATTGCATATTATATGGTAATTGAGATCTTGATATTTGTATATTCGATGACCTAAATACTGATTATTAATTTTGATATTTTATATAAAATTTCTCAATAAAAAAAGATGATTAATGTAAAATGAAATTTAGCGATTTTTTTTAATTTAATTAATTAAAAAAATGATCTAATAATGTTATATATTATTACATTTCTATCGCATCGATTTTTTTTAAATAATATTCTATAATAAAAAAAATATTCTATTTATGAATGAATTAATAATTTTACACTACATTAATTTTTGCCGTAATCAAAATATTTAATTTACTTGTAAAACTATACATATTCATAATATTACCGTCTGTTTTTCCAATTAAAATCTAAGATTTTTATCTGTATTTATAAGTAAATAATTTCCAGTTATATAAACTAAAATGAAAAAAGTATATAATTTTGGCGGTCAAAATCATATATAAAATTTAAACTAAAATGTTTCTTTTTTTACTAAGGATGAATATAAAAAAAAATATTATAGATATGCTTTAAATTTTCAAGCTGAATTAAAAATTAAGGAGTCGTGTATTTTTTCTGTTTTAAAATAAAAACCAGCGCTGCAACATTTTTTTTCAGAATTTTTGACCTCTTTTTAGTTGTCAATATGGGTTTTTTTCTATTGCAATTAAAAATCAAGTTTTTCATCTTTAATTTAAATAAATGTATTTTTTATTAGATATTTATAGATATTAATTATATATATATATATATATATATATATATATATATATATATATATATATATATATATATATATATATATTCATAGCAATTTTATTTTACGATATATTGGAAAATTATATTAATAAAATATAAATTTTAACATGTTAATTAATTTGCTAATGAAATAATAATTTTAATATTGTATAGTAATTTATTATTGATAAAATATAGTTGTTTGTTGCTAACGTACAAATACACTAATCAGTTTGTTAATAAATAAAGATAATTTATGATTGAAATGTTCAATTATAAAATTTAAAGAGCTTAATTTTATATAAAGTATTTCTCAGAGATTCCAAAAAAAAAACTAAAAATTCGAAAACTCCCTTAATTCGAAAAAAGAAAATCGCGATCAAAAAAAGAAATACATCATTAAACATCAACATAGTTGTAGTTTAAAAATTCGTCGCATTCAGTCGTAACGATTAACGGCTCGCGGTCGGATTATTTACAATCATTACAATTATCGTTATTATTATAATTATTATTTTTATTATTATTATTTCGATCGTGAACTGGTCTTTTATCACAGAACGTATCAATAGTCTGACTTCCACGTCGTAAACCTGATTTTTTAATGACGAGCTTTCCGAATTTTTATTTCGCGTCTTGCGGCCCCCCGCAAAAAAAGCTCTGGCCATCGTAATTATGAACGTTTGCGACAAGTGTGCGTGTAAGAGTGAGTGTTTTTTTTTTTTTGGCGCAATTTCTTCACTGAAAATGTGCAATTAACGTATTATTCACGTCGACATTCATCATGATGGATGTGTGAGTTATTGCATGGAGACGTAATTATATTCGTTAATGAATCATGCATTACTTTTAAGGTACGAGTATCATTATCGTCTGATTTTTTTGTTATTTGGTTAAAATATTATGATTGTGTGATTTATCTTGCCGTCTGATATTTTTCATATAGAGTATGTACTATATTTATGTATATATATATATATATATATATATATATATATATATATATTCATATATTATATATGTTAAACGAACTGCAATACGAATCAATATTAACATAACATAGTCAAAAACACTTTTAATAAATCTACAATAATTTATCATAAATGTCACAACATCGATGTTGTGACCACGCTAGACGTTGCTTAGCATGATTAAGTAAACAACATTTGATTTACAACTCCGTAACATCATTGATATGACAGTTATCTTGATTCGAATCTTCACGAACTTACATGAACACGAACAAATCATACACGAATCGATTGAAATATGAAATCAAATTTTCTAATAGACAACATTGAGTATTATATATAGATATATATATATATATATATATATATATATATATATATATATATATATATATATAATATAAACGAATTATTTACAGGTATTATATGAGTTTATAATACATATTGAGTGAAAGTGGTTTTTTTTTTGTTTTACTATAATTAACGTTTCTCATTTTTCGCACAAACAATGCGTATGTACATTCTATTGGCGACAATGATTAATCAAATTGCGTGCGTTTGCTTGTATGCTATCGTGTAACGCTGTAATATAATATGATTTTAGATGGAACAATTTTCAATGTGTCTTCTAAGTGATTTTTCCATTAGCTATACATTTCTCGCACGCGTTCGTATTTAGTTTGAAAACAATTGTGATAATTGTTTTAAAGCATAAATTGGAAATAATATAATTGGTTACGGGGCACGCGAATTAATATTAAAATATTAAAAAAATATTCTTAAAATTTTAAACAATGTAAAAAAAAATATTTTTTTTTAGAAAATATAGCTTTAAATAAGATTTAGAATATTTTATTGTAATATAATTGAAAAATAATAATAATATATTTTAAAAATGATTTTATTATCAATATTATTTAAATTCGCATAATGTTAAGGATATAAATTTTATTTTTATATTTTTGATATAAATATTTTAGAAAAAACTTAAAAATGATATTGTATATAATGTTATGGATTTTTACATAGAATGTTGTATGACTATTTACTAGTTTATAAAATGAAGTATGAAATAGAAAATATTAAAAAATACAAAAGTTTGTAAAAAATGACAAAATAATAAAAAATAATAATTTTAATACTTTCGACCTATTCTTATAAGTTTTCGAAATAGAAAGCATTTTTTTTGCCAGGTGAAATTTGTATATACATTGGATATAATGTTTTCAATTGAAAATAATACGAACGACTTTACAAACATATTAAAAAAAAAATATTCAATGAAGCACTTGTAGTCGATCATTATTACTCTCTCTTAAAACATTTAAAATACTTTATAATGAAGTAAATAACAACTATAAAAATGATCATTATTGTAATTGCATACAAAGCAAATACTATCGTCATTGTCAAGTATACTTTTATATTACATATAAATATGTAAAACTTTCATTCATATAGATAATGTGAATATACTATTATTTTTCTTTTTGATAGAGCAATTACAGATTTTTAATTGAAAATATTTTTTTATATATAAAATATAAATCTATGAACTCATATCAATAAATAAAGTTAAATTTAAATATACATATAATAAATTATCAAAATATATAAATAATATGTCATAATGATGTAGCCAACCACGCTTGTCAATTAGTGGTGATAGTAGAAAGTTTTAATTAAATGCAAGTAGATTTGTGTGTGTGTGTTTGTGTTTTTTTTCGCTCAAATTCACTACATAGTTTATGCACTGACAGGAGCTTTATCATATTTGAATTTAATACGAAAGCAAAGCTCATCAATCAATCTGTATTTCCGTCCAGTTTGGTGATCAGTTGTATTATAATGATTATCTGGCATTATTGTTCGTTTTATTTTATTGTATAAATAAATAAATATATATATATATATATATATATATATATATATATATATATATATATATATATATATATGTATAAGTTAAACAGGAGATAAAATTTAAAATTGAAAAAAAAAAACGCGTTAAATATTCAATTTAGTAACTCGCAATCTTTTTAAAAAAATAAAATTTTTCAACGATTTATTTATTTATTTAGGTATAAAAACATGCAATAAGTATATTATTTTAAATTTTATTTATAGCAAAATGTTTGAGAAGAATTCGTATAGAAATAATGATTAATTAAAAACGAATATTGTTTCCACTAATTTGTTATTATAAGTGTAATAAATTATTATTTTGCGTTAATAATATTGTAAATAATCGGACTTTATTTTTTTTTGCTACCGACTCCGCCTTTCACTTTGACCTCGGCTACGAGATATAAAAAAAGCGTCTGATCTTAAATTTTGGGATCTTCCGAAGTAGTGTTTCTCAAAATTTATTTTATTTTTACATACATATATATTTTAAAAATATACAATATTTTTTTTAATTATAAGTGATCATTTTATGTTTTTTTTATTATTATAATAAATTAAAAAAATATATTATATCTTATATATTTTATTTTGTCTTGCATATTTTTTTTTATTTTCATACAAAGTTTGAGAAATATCGGTATGAAAAAAAAAATTTTTTATGCGATTAAAATCAATTTTTACGAAGACTAAATTAAAATTGTGGGACGCATGATGTAAGATATTTGTTTTGAGGTTTCGAGTTTGCCGCGTTTCGCGATTGTTTTTGCAAATCTTCAAAAAGTTCGCGAACTTATTTTATATCAGGATGCCAAGAATCGAGTTGTGAAATTTCTATTCTGACATTTAGATGATGATAGGTCAGCGATTTCCATTAACCGCGAGCTTCTTCCTCATCATCATTCATAATATTGAAATATGCACTTGTGCGTTTCAACTATGAAATTACTATAGAAAGTATTATATTATACTTTGCCGGATATAATATATGGATTAACGGGTAATACTTGAACTTTAAATATATATATATATATATATATATATATATATATATATATATATATATATATATATATTATTTTCTATATTTTTAATCCTTTATGAATAATTTCAAGTGAGCTTTCTGTGCAAAAACATTGATTAAAGTTCCATTACTTTAATCGTATAATAAAAGATATTTTAAAATTATTTTTATTGATCGAAATAAAAATAATTTAAAAAAAATAAATTTGACTTTTTAAATAAAAACATTGTGACTTTTATTTCATATGCATTAAAAATAATATATATAAACCATAATTTATGTAAATTATTGTTATTTTATTAATAACGAAAATATTTACATATATTTTATGAGCATTAAATTTGCCACTTTTATTTTTTAAAATTTAAGTAGTACTTTATTCACATATTCTTAATACATTATTTAATGTATTCGTATTGAACTTGTAGTAACGTACTTGTTTGCCTACATTTTGATGGATAGCTAATTATCTGAATTTATGATATAATGTACGATAATTTCACATTTTATCTGTAAAATATGGTATTTATTAATATTTTAATTTCAAAGTAAAATTCAGATTTAGAAAAAAATATATTATCATTCACTACTTTATTTTTGATACGTTATATAAAAATATGTTTTTATATTAATATTTTTTTTTTAAATATTAGGCAACCAAAAAATGTTTTATATTTTATTCAATCAATATATGCACAACTTTTAATTGACAGAACTTTCTTGGTTATTTAAATTTTTATATAATAATTAAGGGATTTTTTCCGGGTTATTTTTTAGACACTTGTCAGTTATTAAATTCACCGTTGAAAATTAATTTTATATAATATATAATTCTGTACGATGATAATAATAAATAATTAATTACATTCACGACGACGATTGAATGATGTGACAGATTTAGACGACAGTTTATTGCGCAATAATCTAAAAATATCCATGTAAATTTTCTATTACATAAGAAAAAAAAGCGTACATTATAATTAATTATCGAAAGTTTAATCGATTTCGATTAATTGATAAAATTTTAATACGAACCGGAAGTTTACACTGTTTTATATTTAACGGTTTCCGCATTTTTTTTTTTTTGAAACATGCAACATCTTGACATGTCAACAAACAAACAAACAAATAAATCTCACGAGAAATCCTCTTGACAATTATGGTAAAGGGATTGATAGATTTGCCATGTCTCTTTTCAATGGTAATGCTAGGTGCGTCACATAACTGTTTATGGTAAATAACGTATCAGTTGTTCCCAAATGACACTTCAAAATGTTAAAGAAAATTCTATATATTTTCTTACGCTGTGAATTTACTTTGAAAACAATCTTCGACCAATAATTACCATGAAATTTACCAATTATCGTATTTTAGAGTTTTGATTTGTTTATTATGTAATTAAATTATTTATTATAACAAAAATAACTTGTCATTTATAATATTTTAATTTAATTAGTTAAGTAAAAAAAAAGATAATCTTCAAATAAATATATGATTATTGATTTAACTGTTAATTTGAAAAACCGCATTAGTAAATTATTTCCGTCTTCAATCAATGGTTAATATAAAATAGAAAAATAATTATACGATGAAAAAGAAAATATTTATATTGATATTGAAGATTGGCGAAAAATTGTGAGAATTTTAATATTATTTGGAAAAAAATATTATATTTTTATTAAACACATTTATTTAATAATAGAATAAATTAATATGAAACATTTTTAATTAATTTTTATTATATATATATATATATATATATATATATATAATAAAAATGAAAAATAAATAAATATTAAAATAATTATCGTTGAAAAAATTTATGAACACATCATTAACTTTATATAGCAAATAAAGTAAAACAATTTATGTTGAAGTCGTTTCATTTATTACGTTTATTGAGAATGAAAGTGTCATCGGATCGCTTTCGATTTTACGACTCTAATGGGACTTTTTCAAACTGGACAGACCGACGAATGCCTTTGTCCAAACAACCGAGACAATTACGAGCCATCGACATCGTCTTTTCAAAGAAGCGTCTCCTCGAGAAAAGATGACGAAGAAGTAGTCGCTTTCGTCGAACGCCGAGAGGACTTTCTACAACGATAAAGCGTAAATGAAAAAAAAAAAATAAATTACAACATTATGAACGATAAAATATGGTTAGTCTTCTTCGATGACGTTTCGTTAGCGAATTTTTAGTATTTCGTGAAAGTCGACAATTCCGAATCGTATTGTGAAACGTTAAGGGCATTTTTATGTTATCAAGATTGAAATCTGACGGTTAAATCTTGATAAATAAAATATATAAAAATCTATCAAAAAATTCATTAAATTGAAATTTAATGAATTTTTTATAAAAATAAAAATAAAAATTGATCGATTTTGTTTACTTATGTAATTAGAAGAAAATTCGCGACCTTCATACATTTTCATTACTAACATATTTGTATGAAATTGCTGAAATTTTTAATGTCAAAACAATTAATTTCCCATGCACACGAATAATACTCGATAAATTTCGTAACGCGTTCATTTTGTTTAATAAAAATTAAAAAAAAAAACTTTTTATAATATTTACGTGTTAACTCAATAGTATTTTGTTGTTATATATATAGTATGTATATAAATATCTGTGAAGCATTGTAAAAGTAAAAAAATAAAAATAAATTATAATTAACTTCCAAATTTACCATAGAAATATAAAGGATGAATTTAGATATTTCATAAATGAAATCATCAATGAAAATAAATTAAATGATGTGATTTTTTCTCATCAACAATCGTTAATTATAAATAATAACTACGATGTAAAAATTCACTTCCTATAATATAACGCATATCGATAAACGGCCATTGTAATCGCAGCCTTATTGCCGTTTTTAACAAGGCGAATTTTTCTCAGAAATCGTCCGGTACCGAGTTTCATAATTGGAAAAGCATTTTGTACATCTGAAAAACGATCATAATTATTAATTAAAAGCGCGCTTAATGATGACATTAAACAGTTAGTTACGTCGTATGGATCGAATGCGTTTAATTGTTTCGACGTTTCTTTTTCGTAATAGTCGTACGTTATTTTCGATACTAAAATATTTCGTTGAAGAATTCTAGCGTTGATTATGACGATGTTGAAGTAAAAAAAAAAATTCAGGTTATATATAAAAATTGCTATTGAAATTTTCGCTCTTAACCCACATTTAATGTTTGACAAATTAATCTGCATAAATATATGTATATTTAAATTAATAAAAAAATGAAATTATTATATATATATATATATATATATATATATATATATATATATATATAAATATATAAATATATATATATATATATATATATATATATATAAATATATAAATATATATATATATATATATATATATATATATATATAAATATATATATATATATATATATATAAATATATATATATATATATATATATATATATATATATATATATATATATATATATATATGTGTGGTATATATATATATATAATAAATCGATAATATTTTATTATAATTTATATTTATATTATATTTGAAAACTTTCAATTTTATAGATGAAATTTGATATTTTAGAGATAAATTAAAATAAATAAATTAAAAAAAAATCTTAATTTATTCAAATAAAAATTTAATTACAGTTAAATGATCTATTATAATGACAAAAATTTTATTTTACGAAATAACTTTCATTACTTTACTATTATTATTATGCAATGATATAATTATATTTTGATGCAAATAAAATCTTTTTTTTTAAAAAAAAAAACGAGGTTGTGATTTAAATGAGAATTTTTATAAAACAAATTGAATATACCTTGTATTTTATATTACGTTACGATTAATTAAAATATTCATGCACGACCTGATCTAGTTTTCTACGGGTGAAATTCAATAATATATTTTATTTTAATTTTCTTCACGAAAACGGAAAAGAGAGTTATATTAATTTAAATTAAAAACGGTCGCAATTAAATTTCCATATTATATTATTGGTCAATAGAAATATTATATATTTATATTACAATATTTTACGAGATAATTAAATATCGACGCGGAATAAATGATGTAGTAAATTATTTGATTAATAATCGTTAATTTATGCAAACGTTAGAGATGAAAGTAATTTTAAAATTATCGTTTATATTATTTTTTTTAGATTTCGATTTTTGCTTTCTTTGTTATATTCAAAGTTAAACTTTAAGTTTTCATTGGAATATTTTTAATATATATATATATATTGATCTTTTTCATTTCAAATATAGTAATTTCTAAGAAGAAATTATAGATATTTTCACATTGCCTATTTGTTACATTTTCAATGAGCTATTTTACCATTATATACAAATGACTCTAAGATAGTCTACTATATTATTTAGCTACATCCTGTGCATTTGATAATAGCAGAAAAAAATAGCCAAGCTTTGTTATCATACTTTTACTGTAATAATAATAATAATAATAATGTATACATTAAAAGGTGCTCGTCTATTATAAAAGAGCTTACTAAAAGCACTATTCATTAATAGTAGACTATGTATTTTTTTCTACGTATAACGTCTGCTGCTTCACACGCAATCACCAATTGATTAACAACCATCAATGTTGAACCTTCCTTTTTTGAACTTCAACTATAATTCATGCAAAAAGAACGTGACTTGATGATGTTATTATTCGCCTTGTTGACTATTTATTATGTATGCCGCGACCCCATAATGTTGTTTACACTTCGACCTCTCATCAATAACATTGTGCCTTTACAAATAAATCTTTCCTACTGCATTATCGACAAATGGACTTTTATTTTAAACGTTCGATAATTCGACACAAACCGATGTTTCGTTATCGGAGATCGTTTAACATATCGAAATCATCAGTGATATCTTTGATCTTATCAAAATTTATGTATGAATACTTCTATAAAAATCAGATATATACGAATAAAAAAAAATTGGTTAAATTAAATTTTAGTTAATAAAAAAATAATAATAATTCGATTTTACGTTCGTGTATTTATTTTAGTATAAAAATTATCGACAATTAACCGCTCATCACGACTTTTCTTCTTTCATATGAGAACGTCTTATCCTCGTTTAACGTCGAAAGTGGCATGCGACTCTGTGACATCGTAACATCTTTCTTTTAAATCGACTTAATTGCACACGGACGCACGCACACGTACAAGCCGAATGTTTAATATGTTGTACATGAAATATCGCGCTTCTTTATTTGATGAATTATTTCAGGAATCGAAAATGCATATGGAAATATTTGATTGATGTTCTCGCAGAGCTTTTTTTTTCGGCAAACGGATCTCAATTACTTTCGAGAGAATTTTTTTTTTGACAACTAGATAATTTTCAATCATTTTTTATGATTGATTGTATTTCGAGATATATTATAATTGCATTGCTTACAGTGTATATATAACAATTTACAATATTATTATTATTAGTTGATGAAAACGTTCAGAAAGTGTTTTGAGTATTTTTTTTCTAATTTTAACTCATTTTTCTTGAAACAAATTTATTAAACAAGACTAGAGAAGTATTGGCGATTTTTTTTTATTTTTAATTTAATATTTGCATAAATTATTATTCTCTTTAAAATTAATGAATTGGATAAAATTATTTTTAAAGTTGCAAACGATTCAACGTATAAAATTACAATCATGCAGATCTTGTATATAAATTTACGATTAATTATTCACTATAAAAGGAAAGTAAGATTTGTTTAAGGCGAAAGTTTTAGAAAGATTAACATTTGATTTTTCACCCTTTTTAATATTCAATCGTTTTAATTTTTAATCGTCAAGTTGATTTATGCGTTTTTATTTATTATGAATCATTAGTGTTTTTTAAACGTTTTCGATTAAAAAAAAATATTTATATTATATATAGATATTCAATAGACTTGCAAGTGTTTATAATTTCGTGAAAATAAATATTAAACACTAAAAAAATAGAAATTCAAGTTGAAAGGTCGAACTCGGAGAAACACAACCGTATAAATTATTTTATTTTTATTTTTTTTAATGATCGGCGGAAAAAGAAAAAAAACTTGATTTTTAAGGCTTCTTTTTTATTTTGTTATCGAAACCGCGATCTCAACGGCGGAAATGTTAATATTTAACTGTTAAATTCGAAGGTAAGTGTTGAAAATATTTTTTTTTACATTATAAACACTTATGTCCTCGATATAACTAGAATAATTTTATGCGGATTTAAATTTTCAATCTATAGTTTTGATTCGAAGAAAAAAAGAAAATGTCGAGAATGTTAATCCTTGTATCACGTGTCAACATTTCAAAATTCGACGATAATTTATGTTTATTTATTTTTAGAATATATAATAAATTGTTTTTTTTTTCATATTTTATTTTAATAATAATCGCTATATTAGATATATAATCATTATTTATTACTATAAAATATATGAGAAAATTTTATTTCAAAAAATATTATAATTGAAATAAATCAATATATAAATGAATAAATAAATTTAAATAATATACATATTTATATATACTACAATAATAATAGATTTAACTATATTTTTTTTAAAATCAGTACCATCTATTAATTTGGAAAAAAAAATGAAAATTAATCTATCCTAGAAAATTTGTAGATCTTTGTATTATATAATTAATTTATAATATATATTTTATATGAGTAAAATATAATTGATTTTATAGCATTAAATTTTAAAATCTGTGATTAATAAAAATTACATACATATACACTTATATATTTTTATTAATAATATTTTACAATTGAACATTTTTTATAAATTTCAGATTTATTTTATTTATATTGATAAAAAAATAATAAAAATAATATTTTAAAAAAATTCAAAAAGAATATTATTTTTTATTTGCTGTCTACATATATAATATTGAACAGTATAAAAATATGGAATTATATTGAATCATATATTACATTAGAATTTAAATTTATAACATTTTGAATAATAATAATAATAATAATAGTGGATGTATAAAAAGCGAAATTTTGCAATGTCAATCTCCATAATCGATATCATTTACCATTACTTTTTTTTATTCCATAGTCGAAACTGATCCGCGGTCAAAATGCTGCGTGTCTTCGGCGCGAATGCATCATCATCGTCTGTCAATCATGAGTGGCAAAAAGCGCTTCATCGTCGGAGTAGCGCCTCATTGAGGACATAATGCCATTGAAGGACAAGAGGACCGTTCTTGGCGATGTGCTGGCAATCATTGCGGTTTTTAACTCGTTAAGTGCGGTCCTCTGTGATCAGTTCGATGTGGACGTGCTCAACATAACCAGACTTCACAGCGGCGACACCTTCTATATAACAGGTAATATATCGCTTATAAACTCTCGACGAGTGTTTCTCAATTTTTTTCATAAAAAAAAAAAAATAAAATATATATATTTATACCGTTTCTGTTTTTTATTCGAATTTAAAACTTTGATTTATATATAAACAATTGCGCTTAATATTCGAATAATATTATAATACTTTATATTAGAAAAAAAATCGACATATTAACTTTTCAAAAAAAAAATAAATAAATGTGGAACTCATGTATAAAAATAGTTGTGGCATCATTGATTTCATTTCTACATAATTAAAAACCATTTTTTTGTACTTCAAATTCGTCTAGATATTATAGATTAAATATAAAACAGATAAAAATGAAAAATAAAAATAATGTATAATACTTATATAACGTAAGTAATTATTTAATAAACTCATATTAAACTAATGATATATTATAGATAAATAATTAAAAAATAATAATATATAAAAATTGCGTTTCGTCAGTTCAGTTAAAATACTCTGTAAACTATAATTATGAATTATGATGATAATAATTTAAATTTAGGCGTAGTAAATGTAACTGTTGATTTCTTTGGTATATATTATCAGGATTTCAACTGTCAGAATTTTAAATTTCAATCAAATTGATCACTTTAACAAATCATTACGTATATATGTGTGTAATAATAATAGTCCTAAATTAATATTTTTATATTATTGAAGAAGACATGCAGCAGTATTACATCATTATATTATATAATAATACGTGATTTAATATAAATATTCCCGTTAAAATATTCCAAGTTATTGATCCATCTGGCATCCGCAATATTTTAGATTATTTGTTATTACATTATAGATAATATTATATTAGATTCCGCGAGAAGCCATCTTTTGATATTAGATATATAACGGTACTTAACACCCGATAATAAAATGAAAATAAATAATTATTTCAATATCTCGAGAAAGTTGAAATATTTCCTTATGGAAATATGTACATATTTTATTCTATATATTCTATTGTTTTCCTATTTATATGTAATTTATGTGACACGGATGTCATCTCTTGAGAAAAGGTATTAATTTAATCTGATAAAATGAGGTGATTTGAATATTCTAATTAATTGTTGAATTTTTAATGTGTTCTAATCATAAATCTAAATAACTATCACTTTATAACAATCGGTGATTAAAAATTTTGTCCTTAATAACGATACCGGTTAAATGTTTAAGAAATACAATATATATTATATTTCGTTAAAAAACACTTTGAATATTTATGATAAACTTTCGTGAATATATTTACTATGATTGATGATAAGGTATTTTAGAAAATGTTTAAATAATATAAATATGTAAATTATATTCTAAATAAATTTGATGAATAGTCTAATCTTATTCTAATTTTTAATAATAATAAAATAAATGTTTTTTTTTGTGATTTTGATCTTAAGGTGGTGAATGTGGTGTGACAAGATGTACAGAAGTATCCAAAGGTACAGCTTTCAGTCTACTTCCTCCAGGAGCTGGTCCTCCTTGCAGTTGTCAATGTCCAAAAAAATTACCATTATTCAGAGAAGATCTGCAGCATTGCGTAGATGACATTACGGGTATAATTTTATTAGTTTCTTTTACTATTATTCATCCTTTATTATAAAATAAAATGGCTAATAAAGTTACATGAAATTCAATAGTGGGAAAATAACGCGATAATATCTTTAATCTATAAGAAAAAAAAAAACGATAAAAATTGGCAGAATAGTGTTTTATAATTTATTGTTTATAAACTATTTTAATTGCGAAGAGAAAACTGTTTATTAATAAATATTTTTTATGAATTATATCAATTTTTATGATATATTACATTATAAAATGAAAATAATAGTATGGGTTTTTTTCTTAACCGCGCATTCAAATTTCCGTTAAATTTGTCGTATTTTGATTATTTTATACAATATTTTATATTTTTAAATATTTACGAATCAAATTCAACTATTTAATATGTTATATCGTTTATTAAGTTGAGAATAGTTTTTAAATCAATTTCAAAAATCAAAAAAAAAAAATCAAAACCCGATGAATATGACATGCATTTTATTACATAAAATAAAACTTATGAAAAAATGCATATAATTATTTTCCAAAGAAGAAATTTCTTTATTGATATAAAAAATGATCGCTAGAATATAATAAAAAAAAACCGGTAGAAGAACGGAATCGTAGTTAATTTGTCGGTTTGCGGTTTTTCTATCCACACATTTTTCATCAACGAACGAAAGTGAATTCGAACACTATAGAAAGTGATTATTACGTGGTAAATTTAAATTTTTGTCTTTTATGACGGCTCGTAGCATTGTCTACCTTTTGTACGAAGAGAAATAATACTGTTTTATTGTATTCAATATTTCGATTTACATATAGTGAAAAATATCAATCCTCGACTATGACTATGAGAACACTCAAATGTCGACGTCTGTTAAATATAAACGTCGTGAAAAAACGAAATTTTCACACGAAGCCTCCGGTTTCCATTCACGGACCCGCATAATATATAATATATAATAACGATTTTTCGTTATTATATATATATATATATATATATATATATATATATATATATATATATATATATATATATATATATATATATATATATATATATATATATATATATATTAACGACGACTATCGAAACGGTGAAAGAAATCCATATACGTTTCTAATGAGTTTTAATGAATTGCATAACATCGACTATTAATAAACGGCCGTTAAAACAATCGTATAATGGATGAATTAAATTTTACTCTCGTTTACGTGATTGTTGTGCTGTTTTCGAAATAAATTAGAATTCATTTCGACTCTATTATCATTGGTAAAAGGTAGATCCGATGTGTGAGTATAATGTAATTTTACTCTGAGGTTATTATACTCGATATCGAGTTTAAACAATTTCGAACGGTCGTTTGTCCGGTTTTTTTTTCATTAACATGTTACATATATATATATATATATATATATATATATATATATATATATATATATATATATATATATATATAACATAGTTAGTATTCATCGGTTTAAAAAAGTACCAGTAAACAAATGGTTAACGGTTAAACGTTTTATAAAAAATGTGATATTTGGCAGCTAACCTAATATTAGTTTACATCTATTGCGTAAACTAATGATTAATTTATTTATATTATAAATCAATAAAATTGCGTGATGCAATATATAATTCATATTTTGAATTTTTTCTCCATAATAATTATGTACTATAAAATGTTATAATAATAATTGTGTATATTTTAAGTACACGAAACTATTTTATATTGATATAGGTTACTGATTTTTTTTCTAAAATATTTTTACGATGGATAAATACTGTTTAAATTATTAAAATTGATCGATATTTTATATATTTCATATTATGGTAGTAAGAGATAAAATTTTTCAAATATATTAAATTATAATATTTTACTACTCAAAAAAAAATATTATTATCTCTCAAATATAAAGATATAAACATTAAGATAATATCAAAAAAAACAGTAATAATTAAAAATGTATATTAAAAAAATACAGAAACTAAAACTGATATTACAATTTATGAAAAAAAATTAAATGATATTGAATATTTTAATGATATATATAATAATATTCGAAGAAAATAATAAAAAATGTCAATCAATACGACAAAAAAAAAAATTAAAATATTAAAAATATTAGTCATATTTTTTTATGGATTGCAAAATAATGTAAATTTTCTTCATATATATAATTTTCATTATATATTGTAAGACTGATATCTGATCGATCATAAGTCGAATGTGATATGAAAGTGTATCTAATCATTTTTATTATTCTTGCTTTCAAAACATAGTAGATTATTATGAGCTTTAGTTTTATATATTTGTTACATGTAAGAAAATCAGTATAAAATATTTGTTTTAAATAAACGACGTACGATCAGTAATGAAGTGTTAAATTCAAAAATATGCAAATTGTATCAATATTAATAAAGAAAATTTTGAAAAAAAAATACAAAAATATTACTTCTAAATAAATTTATGATATATAAATATTAATCATTATATATCAAATTGAATAGCACTGATTTATATATATATATATATATATATATATATATATAGCATTTAAATTAAAAACATTATTACTTCAATAATTTAAATGATAAATTATCACTTTTTTTATATGAATACAAATTATGTATATGCTTTATTGTACTAAATCCGTTCATCAAAATGATCGACAAAAAAAAACAAAAAAAAAAGTTGAATATTGAGAACCGTCATCGCAAAAATTATTGCCGACGGATGAAAAATGTCCGTTACTGAGAAGCCTCGGTGAGATTAAAAAAAAAAAAAAGAAGGCTTTTAAATAATTTTGGTCGTTGAACGCTTCACATTATAACAGCGTCAAGTTCAATTACACCAATAAATTTCGACCGGATCGACGGTTAAACGGCGAAAGTTTCGAACGTCTAGAAAAATATTCAATATTAAATCTCGAAAGTGTTGTATAATTTTGATTCATAAATATATTATATTCGATGCATATTATATTGACATGTGAGTGCATTAAGGGCGAACGTAATAATTGCTAGTTTGTATAAATTACGTCAAAATTCCACTTCGTATGCCGTCTGATGTTATTATATTACCAGTTGTAAAATAGCGTGTGTTTTAAAACAATGATTGAAGAGATAAATTTATGATACTACTAATAACGGTTATATCATAAGAATCTAATGGATGTGTAATAATTAAAATTTTTGATTAATATATAAAATATTTTGAAATTTTTAAAGTATGTCTAAAAAATACGTCGTAGTTATGTTTCATACTCTATTAGTTTTATTGTCAATTTACAAATTAATCAAAATTTTAAATTGCTTATAAAAATATTTGTCAATTTTGTGCTATTTATTTTAATAAATTTTTGAAATTAATATTGATTTTACAAAAGCAAAGTAAATCATCTGAATTTTCTTCTATCCGGTAAAATTTTATATTTAACCTTTGACCTTTATAATTTTATAGTTATAAGGAAATGTATATTTTAGTCTTTTTCAATTTATTTCATATTTCATAATTTGATCAAAATTTTCATTATTTAATATCAACATTATATAAATATACTTCATTAAATCGATAAAAAATATAAACTTATTCAAAAAATAAAATTTATAAACAATATTTAAAAGTATAATTTATTCTTAAATAAATTTTAAAATAATACTCAGAGAAAGCTGAAACTTTTTTTTTTGAACAACTAAATATAGTAATACGATTGCAAAATGAAAACGTTTCTATTAAAAAAATATTAAATTACAAGACAATGAACACGATAGAATATTCTAATATTTATTTTTAATTTTCGTCTTTAAAACGAAACAGATAATCCGTAAATTCCCGTAATTTTATTATGTGAATATTTCCGTCTAAAAAGTCATGAGAATATTTAGAAGGCACGTCTAGGGTCGTGTGAAATTCGGTTAAATAACGAAGTTCAACAATTACGCACGTTTGTCAAAAAAAAAAAACAACAACAACAACAAAATAAAAACATTTGTGAGAAATTTTCAGCAAAATTCAAGTTCAATACAATCGATAAACTTTCAGAATGTCCTCTGGCTGAATTTGGAAGCGGATCTTCTGTAAGCAAAGTGCCCTTCGTGTTCATCCCTTTAAGCGGACAAATTGTTAATCCATCAAATGATATCAAATTCGAAGGTAAGAATACTGCATATATATAATATTATTTTTATAATATATTTATAATTTTATGAAATATTGATTTAAGTATACTTTTTTCACTGTATGTCGTTTTATGAATATTTTTATAAAGAAAGCTATTATAAATATTTTTATTGATTTATTATCAATTTATGACAGTAGCTATTGAAAATAAATCATTTAATGAACGATATGCAGACATTTTCGCGCCATTTCGTTTTACACTGAATATCGTTCACTTTCAATTATTCATTATTTTATAAATCATTTCTTGAATCGGCGAATATTATAAAAAGGAAATTTATATGCGTTTTTTTTTGGTATAATTTTATTTCATCAAAAGTGTTTAAATTTTATTTATTTTTTTTGAGTAAAGTGAAAGACGTCGATTCATACTCGGGCTGGTTTTACGTGCAAAAATTCGCGATTTATCGATTCATTTTTGCGGTTCCAAGTTTGACGGTGGATCGTAAATTTGTCAATTAAGCGAAAATTTATCTTTTCAGAATCCGAAAATGCGATCTGCGTTGTATCGGGTGCACAATATCTTACAAAAACCGGATGGAGTACCTTGAAGAATGACGTTGACAGCGATGTGCCATTTTCCCTTTTCAGGGATGAAAATAAAACGTTTTTGCAGGTATATAAAAATTAATGTTAAATACATTATGAAAATAATTTCATTTATATTCCTAATCCAATACTCAAAAATATATTTTTACTATCATATAAATTAATACATATTTTTGATCAATATAATAGTAATACAATAGTCTAAAAAATTAATTTGTATGTATTTCAGTGCACATATTATATAAATAATTTTACACAAATAATTTAATTTTTTTTAAATATCCATAAATTTAATGAATAAGAAATATAAAAAATCAGTTTCATATCAAAAAAATATATACTTTAATTAAATAAAAAAGTGTTTAATTTATGATTCAATTCAATAGTTTTACAGTGCAGTGTAAATAATATATTCATTGATAACAAACATAAATTTATATTATGCTATTATAAATAAGAGATGCAAATTACAATATTGTAAATAAAGCTTGTCAGTGTGAGTAAATCTAAAGTTTCAATTGAAAATATGGAACATGGAAACGAAAAAAAAATCGTCAGAAATCGTAATTAAAAAGTAATTAATGGACAAAAATTAATTTGTTATATCTTTATCACGTACCGATTGTGAATTTTTGGAACCGAATTTTTTCTCAGAGTAGTTAATCCGGCAGAATAGTGCTGTACTGTTATGATGTAATTCGGTAACGATAATTTTTTGAAATTATACGTTGCGATCTCTATTTATTATTATATTAGATATTGTTTTGTTTTGTGAAACCACAGAAAGCCAAATTAAAATTAATTGAGTTATCGCATTTTTTTTTATTCAAAAATTAATAATCACACATGTGGATAACAGTGATTTATGACACTATTTATAAAGTACCATATATATATATATATGTGTGTGTGTGAGAAAAAAATAATTCCGTAATTTTTGATTTAATTTTATTGTATTAATTGAATATACACAATTAAAATTAAGAACTGTAAATTGATAAAAAAAAACATATATAGTATAAAAATATTAATGAGCATATGATGAAAGCATGATATTAATGAATTAGTAAATGTGGTTGTAAAAATCAACATCTTTTATATCATATTTTATTTGTATTAATTTAATATCATTGAAAAATATTGATTTGAACCTCTCAAATATAATTTATATTCATATTTTAAATATAAATTTATATTAATAATTTATTAAATATGTGATTTTTTTACAGTGGCGTGGAAGTGAAGCCACTAGAGCTAAAGTTACAGGACGTGTAATTCTCACAAAGCTTGCATGTCGAGTTTCAGCACGAATGTTCAGTCCATGCATTGCCTTCAGAGTTTCAGGATCTCCAATCGGTTTAAGTCACGGTAACTTACATAAAAAAATTCAAATTATATACCAAACATTAATAATTTTATCCCATTTTTTATATTATTTTTAGATATGACCGAAGTTTGGTTTTCCCGCGGTGAAATATCAGCTGAAAAACACGAAGAAAGCACCAAAGCCAATATCATGAGTGGAGCTGCCGGAGTTTCCATAGTTTTTTGCACATTTTTAGCTCTTTTAATTTATGGAGCGATCTTGGTTTATCATTTTAGAAGTAAAAATAAAAGATCGTCGACGGTGGACATTGAAAATCCGCCGTTTAAAGACGATTCCATGGTGCGAAAAAAAACAACGGTTAATAAATTAAATAGCTATATTTATTACACGTGTTTTAATTGCTATATATTTACAGCCAAATACAAAAATGAATCCATTGATTACCATACAAAAATATCTGAAAAATTCCCGAAACAATTCATTCGATGGATTGAATGCAAAAAGTGATACGGTGAGCAATTCTTCGCATTCTTCCGGGAAACAATCTTCTGTAGATTCGTTGGAAACTTCTAAAGAATCCGAAACAAAATGCAGTCACAAACATCGTTTAAAGAAAACCGATAAAAATGTATCTATAAATTGTTAAATATTTTATATGTTCATTGAAAATATTTTAACATTATTTATTTTCAGGGTTCAGTAATGATCACAAATGCAACAATTCATATTAATAAAAAAATTCGTAATGTGGAAATTCATCGTGAAAAATCTCCCATGTCCTGTTCGCAATTATGCGAAAAAATTCCAGAATCACACATCGCCATAATCGAAGATCCTGAAAGTACGGAAAATTTCATATTAAAATCCGAAAATTCGGAAAATGATTGCAACGCTCCTTTAGTAGGATCTCAACGAAAAAAATTATATTTCAATCCATCTTTCTTCGAAATACATTATTTAAGGGTAATATTATATTTTTTGTGTAATATAATTATTTTTTTATATATATTAATAATTAAAATATATATTTTGTAGTCTCCACCTCCGGCTGCAATAGAATTTTTAACGAAAATCAGAGAAGTGATTTCGATAGCTAAAAATAAAATGTTATCAAAAAGATTTGTTCCAATATTGACAACGATTCCTGAAGAAGAATCGTTCCACTGTATGGATGTAGATTTATCTTTTCATTGCGACTCGTTGACCAAATATAAAACGGCGAGCAGTCTAAAAAGAGAAAATAGCAGACGAAGAAACTCTTGTAGCGGATGTCCGGGCTGCACTAATTCTAAATTGAAAAAAGCGTATCTAAATTCTCCGTCTTCCGAGAAGGAATTTTGTAAAACGTGTTCTTCGAACGACACAAAACACGACATCGTGAGAAAGTGGCTCGAAGAAGTTCCCCTTTCGTCCGATGGAACCGTTGATACTTTAAAACAATACAGAAAATCAATTGCTAAAGTTGTAGGTACACCGGCTCCGATTAAACCTAAACCAATCCAAAATATATCAGAAATTTCGAGCAATAATTCGAATTCTGATAAAATAACAATAAAAGTTCAGAGTGAACCTAAAACGAGAAGGAAGAAATTACCTCCTCCGCCTCCACCACCGCCTCCTCCATTACCAGTTGAAAATACTTCAAATCTAATCAAAGAAGTAAAGAAAAGGGATAACGATGATCGTATTCCCATTCCTCCGGAGTTGAAACAAAAAATGAATGCGGTTATAGATGAATTAAGTAAATTTAGAAAAATTGAACCTATTCAACCTAGAGCTACTTCTCCTGTTTCCGAGGTGGTAACTCCGTTTATACCCAATACTGTAATAGCTGTGACACCAAGATTGGTGATTCCAACTCCGCCTAGATATGCTAAAAAAATAAAACCAAAAATTATGTCATTCAGAGAAGATCAGAACTATGTTAATGAAAGACACGCATTTGAAATTGACAGTTTGGAAAGAAGTACGCCGAAACGAAGAGCTTCACTTTCAAATATCGATCATAATTGGATGGAGAGTGAAATATTTTCGAAAAGAAGATCATCCATAGTGGCGATGGAAAAATTAGAACCGATGAAGAAGATATACGAGATGAATTCAAGATTGTCGAAGAGTTTTCAGGAATTGAATGCGACCAGTGCAATTTGGAGCGATGATTTATTAAGTCTTCAGGAAGTTGATAAAAATGTTCAGAAAAGTTTAGTTAGTGAAGTGTATGTAAATGACTATGTTAATGTTGAAGAATCAGATCATTCGAGCACTTCATTGAAAGTCAAATATAAGGAACCCCTATCAAAACCGGGACAGTTAATTATCGAAGTTGATGGACCTGTGAAACGTATTAAGGCTCCGGATTATGAAGATTTTGATCCAGACACTTTAGACAGGAAACCAGGAAAATTGAAATTGTCTTGCAAGGAAATCTTTTCGAGTCCTTCAATTTCGCCGAATAGGAAAATTAACGAAATGTTTTCATATGTGAAAGAATCGAGTATTCCCAGGGAATCGCCTCATGAATCTAATGATGATACTCCTACTTTAAAAGTTGGTAGTCTGTTGGAAATATTTGAAGCTAAGAATAAAATTAACAGTTTAGAGAAATCTAAAAAGGCTAAATCTCCGGAAGTAACCATAATTGATATCCAGAATCAAAATGATACTTATAAACCTCCGTTACCGCCGAAGAAGAAAAATGTAAAAACATTCGAAGATACAACCTGGGATAATCAAAGTACATATAGAATATCAGATAAAATCAAAAAGAGTTCTGAAAATGATAAAATTAAATTTAGGATCACGAAATCAGAACCAGATTCCAATAGAAAGACCAATCTGTCGTTCAATAATCACTATCTAGGTAATGATATAAATAAGAATAACAAGAAAAAGTATACAACATTTGGAAGTCTGGTAATGGATGACAATAATAATAATGAAGATGGATTGAATTTCCATTCACTAGATTTTAATTCTACATATTCTAATTATTATAATGAAGATAATAATAATAATAATAACAAATATTGTAAGACTATGAACGATGATGCATATGAAAAAATAAATGTTAAGGAACAAATCAATGTTAAGAGACAAGGAAGGCGGTCTACGAGACAAAGGAACAAAAGAATGGAGCAAAAGAAGACAATGAAAACGGAAGATTCGGGATATTTAAGCTCCGATTCTAATGAATCAAGATACAAAGGTAAGTTCATATTGCAAGTTCGTGATAAAGACGACGTATTAAAAGAAGTTATTAGTGATACTGATGACTTGGACTCCGTCGGAGACGCCAGAAGTGAATCGGGTGGTGAAAGCATCGAAACCAATTCTGTGTTCTTCGGTAGTTTTAGAAGACTATCAGTGGCTAACGAAAAACTTGGGGATTCAAACAGAAGGAATGTTGAATCTGGACATCAAATGAACAGTGAAAATTTTTATGGAAAAAATAAATCGATTTCTTCATATGTAGAAAGATTTTCTTCCATAGGAAATTCCTAAATAAAAATATTAGTATATTATATATAGAAAAAATGAATAATATTCTAATACTGTAAATCATTTATATAAATATAAAATAAATAAAAAATTCCATATTTTCAACAAAATATAAATGATTATTAAAAAATTATAATAAACAATATATATATATATATATATATATATATATATATATATATATATATATATATATATTTAATAATATTTTATAAATTGTTAGAATATTGAAATGAATATTGTATATATAAAAATATTTTTTGAACGACATCTTTTGAAATTAAAATAAATGTTAACCATTAAATTGTTTTAAAATTTGATAAAATTTGTACATATATACATATATCACTGTAAATATTTTGTGAAAATATTTTTTTAAATGCAAATCTGAATAAATCTACCCTTAAAATATATATTTTATAGTTACAATAAGGCCGGACGTGCAATTAATAAATATACATAATTAATAAATAGATGAAAATATTTTTTTTATCACCTCGCAATATTACTGTATTTTATTTTCTTGAATATTATAATATTTTTATATTTATTTTTTTTATATATATATAATTTCATTATCATAGATATTATTGGTAGATTTATGAAGTATGAATCAGTAATTATAAAATTTTATAATCGTTATAGTGTTGAAAACGAACAGTTCTTATTGATAAGTTTAAGTATTATTAAATTAAATATTACTAAATCACATTTTTGTAAGATAGCTAAAATATCGTTGATGTTATGTTTTATTTTTTTTAATAAAAAATATATTATTAATATTATTATTTGTGCGATTAAAATAATTATATGTTGCTGTAAAATAAAAAATAAATAAATAAAAATATGACAAAAAAAAAGATAACTTTTTTATTACATATGGTAAATATTTTGTATGGAATAAGAAATATTGAATATTTTATAAGAAAGTCGTACTTCTTGTACTAAAAAAAAAATATTTATCCATTTTGAGATCTTCAAATATATAATAATATTAAGACATTTTAATGTACCGCAAATTTACCATTCACGTTTAAGGTCAAAGGTTTCGAAGGGTTGTTATTACTTTTACCGCGGTTTTAGATTACTGATATCAAAATTATATATACTGTAATATTCTCATTTAATATATTATTAGTATTTTTTTCCGTAACGTTAAATTCTTATATAAAACAATAATATTATCATTGATATTGCTTTATACATATATATATATATATATATATATATATATATATATATATATATATATATTATATATATATATATATATATATTATATATATATATATATATATATATATATATTATATATATATATATATATATATATAATTTTTTTTTCTTCAATTTTTAATTCTGATTTCATTAAGAAAAAGTATGAAAAAGATAAACATGTCTTATGTAAAATAAAATTCAATATTAAATAAACATTGACAATTTTTCTTACTTAAATTTATAATATAATACAAATGTTTATGCTTAAATAAAATCAATACTTATTTGATTGACAATGATTTACGATGTATGACTTTATAAAAATTCTTTGTGAATTAACTAGATAATTCAAAAGTTGACTCATATAAGGCACACTTTTGATTATTTTCGTATACTTTCAGGCTCATAACTGAAAATACCGCGTTTTCAGAATTAATCTGTTCAAATTGGCCGGATATTTCGAATTAATAAAAATCGGAATGAATAAAAATTCATTCCGATGTGTGAGTATTATTTGGTTTATTTTTGTAAATTGTAAGTCAAATTGTTTGATTTACAATTTACAATATAAAAAAAACGCATTAATTAATTTTCGAGAGGGAAATATATTAAACGACGCTATAGCCGGAAAATTTCCAAACATTTTTTCATCCTTTATAATTTCATATACTAAAAAATATTAGAAATTAATATTTTTTATATAATATTTTATTAAGTCGACTTTTTCATCAGTAAAATATATATTTAAAATATTTGTAGGCGTGAAAATATAATAAAAACCATCGACGAATCTCGATCACGTTGAATTCGAGACCTGATTTTTCATTAATTCTAAATCAAATTTTAGAAGGTTTTTTGATGAATGTGGGCGGAAAATCTCATTAAAAAAAGTACTACTTTTCGAATTTAAAATACTCTATCTAAAATACACAACGAAATAATAATTTGACATAATTTTTTCACAATTTTTTTAACGCTAACAAAGATAAAGATGATAACACAATTCGCAATTATTCGTTTTCGATTCTTCGTCATTTTTTATTATAATTTTTATATCTGACGTTGTTGAAATGCATATTACGATCCAATGTCGTATATTCACCACGCATTAAATGAACGTAAATACGACGTCGTAAATTCAAACCGGAACCACCTCCTTGCACTCAACTTTGCTGCATCTCCAGATGAAATCAAGATAATTCCATATTCCGTTCTGTTACACGTTATATATATATATATATATATATATATATATATATATATATATATATATATATATATATATATATATTTATATATGATTTATTTATATGTGTGTATTTATATATTCAACTATTTAAAATCAACCTGAACTGTAATGCATAAAATTATTAATATCATTTTTACACAACTGGAGTAATAAACTTAAGTTTACTTTTATCCGCATAAATCTAAATAATTTACATTTAATCTATATAATATTTATTTAAGTCATAAATTTGATGTATAACTGTATATTAGAACAAGAAAAAAAAAACGTGTTTTATAAATGGAAATACTGTTTCGAAATTGGAATTTTGATTTTGTAATAGATTTTAAGCGCGATCAACTAATTGATATATTAAATACGACATTTGCAAGTCAAATTAAACTATTTTAAATCAATCTACGCACATTTATAAGTTATTAAATTTTATTTAAAGCATCTTTCATCAATTTATAAGTTCTTATTAATTACCATTTATATAGCAATTTTATCTAGTCTATATTATTATTTTCATACATATATGTAAATAAATTTTATTTTTGAACGAAATCTTTAAATATAATTGAATCTACAATTTTATTACGTTTCATCGAAGGTTATCGTGTGTTTGATAGCAGTTTAACAGCTGTAATTTTTCATTTGTATATCTCGTTAAAAACGGAATCCTTACAGAAGTCCTTAAACAAAAAAAAAATAAGCGAGTCCCGATTATTTTTCTTTAAATTAATGTACATAAAAGTGTTTATAATGAATTTTTATATACTGTAAACGAAACCGCAAATTTTGTATTTTGAATTTAACAGGTATTTCAGAAGTCGTTTTTATAATACGTTTATTTTTATTATATTGAAATCTTATATTTTTTCATATTAATTTGATATATTATAATTATTGACTTAAATAAAATTTTAATATTTTAACTAGAAATAATTTAAAAATACTGTGACATGTGATATAATATGTTTCAAGATAATTCAATATAATATCATAAAACTTAAAGAAAATATATAATATAATATTAGTTTATTTATAATATAACAAACACTTTGTAGGATTATTCAAAAAGACTACTGTTTCTACGAGGAATATAAGTTATATTGAATCTTAAGTAACGTATGGAATTACTTTCCAAATAAATTATGTGATTATAATCATGAAAATTATTTCATAAAGGGTAGATTAAATTACTCTAGATAAGCGGAGATAAAGCGCAAATGTGACAAGTCGTACAGATTGCTCATATAAAAGCGCCATCTATGGATTTTTTTTAATACATAAAATATTTTAATACATATTGTATAAGCGATTTATTGTTAGAATAATATTGATTTCGGATAACTTTTTAATCGTGGTGTGTTACAGTAAAAAAAATGAGTGAAATCAGAACGAGATCAAGCGACGCCATACAAGGACCGGTATTTTCGTTGAATTGAAGCACTTCGTTAAAGTGTCAAATTCGACTTTCGAATCGATATAAATTCGCATTTGATTATGGTTTTCCGATTTTATTGCACACGACGGATCTTTATCGCGTTTTGAGAATTTCTTTTAATTTTTTTCGTCCCTCTTTCAACTCCTTTTTTTTCACACCCTCCCCTCCCCCTTCGTTAATTTATTCGAACAGCTTTCGAAGCTTTCGAATCGCCGAAAGCTTCGTCCGATATCCGCGTGTTATAATTGAGCTACCGCGGTTTGTTTTATTGCTAAATTTCCAGTTAACTGCCGTGAAAATTAATGTATTCGATTTTAAGATGAATCTTTATAATGCTAAAACTGCATTAATTTCACGATTATATTTAATTACAAGCGCGTCTCATTAGACGTATAAATAAATTTCATTAAACATATTGCATTACAGAATGAATAATGTTGCAGTATGAATTGATTCCTTTTAAATACAAATAAATGTATAGAAAACTATTTATTAAATATTGATTATAAAGATATCACGTTATATAATTGATTTGTAATTTATCTATTCAAATATAACAATTAATCAAATTTGTCATTTTTTAAGTTGCGATATTATTAATGTCATAGTATGATGTGATTGCCAATATAATTTTAATATATTTATGTAATATATTTTAATATAATATGATGAAGAAAAATAATACTAAAAATTTAAAGATGATTTTTGAATTAATTTATTCTTATAGTTTAAACAATAATTCAACTGATTATGATAGATTTATTTTTTTTATAATATAACACATCTATATATTTACAAAAAATATAATAAATTTAATAAAATACGTAATACATGCTACTATTATAATATAATAAAAGTGATATTCGTGTTTTGAATTATTTATGGTGAACTCGAAGTTAAATTTAATAATCACGAGGCGGTTTTGCTTCTGTCTTTGTTCAGATTTCATCTCAAATTACATTATTATATTATATAAATATTTAAAATTTTGTACCGCTGGTCAAGTCACGTAATATCAGAAGATGTATTCGTCTGTTTCGTGATAAGAATATTGAGGATTGTGATGTAAATTTAAAACGGTTGATGCAATTTATTACTTCAGCATCAGCCTACGTTCAAATGATTGAAAATCGAGTTTGATTCGAATGAAAATCGATCATTGTAAATAGTAAAGTAAAATATCATCAATTTATCTGTCGCTATAAATAAAGCCTTATTTTATTTCACTGAAAATCCTGTTTTATATAATGATATAATTAAAAAAATAATAATGATTTTTTTTTAAAAAACAAGCACTTTAAACTAATTCATAGATTGTTAAAAAATATATATAATATTGAAATGATGTAAAAATTTTAATATTAGATAGTTTTAAAATGACATCAACAATTAAATTAACATATTTAGAAACGCTTATTTATGTTAAATAATATTAAAAAAAAAAATACTTTCAAAAATTGTAATTCTTTAGGTCAAGGATTTTGTTTTTTTTTCGAATTTTGTGATGTCAGTTAATTTTTTTATAATGTCGAGTCGATGGCTCTACGATTAAATTAACATTTGGATTCTATTCCTTTCTAAATAATCAAATTTAAAATCAAAATATAAATATACTACAATATTTATAATAAGTATTTTTTTTTTCGACATTTATAACTTTCAATTATTTTATTTTCTAATTTTATTAAACAAAATTTTTCCTCATTGTAAGATATTTAATTATCAATAGAATATTTCCTTATCATATATTATCATATTTTACACTTTTTTTATTCTACGATATTTGCAAGTCAAATATGGCGAATCATAAATCACATGTACGACGATTTTAAAATTCATTTTATGCATATAATTAATAGGATTAAAATTAATTTAATTTACTAATTTATAAATTTGGTTTACAAATATTATGTTGATAAAAAAAAAACATAGAAAAATAATATATATTTTACCAGCATATCCATATAAACCTTCGACCGGATTTCATTCGATACTCGTAATCGTTGAAATGCCCGAGCGTTCGCGTCGTATCTTTCGAACCCGAGATCGATTCCCTTTATAAAATGTAAAAAAGTAGATCTATCAAAAGCGTTTCTACTATATGGTTGGCTACATACAACATGTTCCACACAACTGGTTTGTATGAAGTGCACAACAAGTGCCTTCATATTTATGCGTAACGACATGCTATACCAATTCATTATCGAGTACCATAATTGAATTCCACCACAAAGTTCAGATGCTTACAAAATTAATATACGGAATGAATGCTGACATTCTGATATATAACTTTTTTTTTAAATTATAAAATATTTCTTGAAGATTGTATTTGATATACGCGATATTCTTCAATGAATAAAACTCTGTGTTTTTTATAAAAATCTACAGAAATTTTCAATATATGGAAAATTCTATTATACAATTGTATATAAAATATTTAGATTATATTTTCAATAAGAAGATAAAATATATCATACTTTTTAAAATAAAATGAAAATTTAAAAGCAAATGATCATTCTGATTAGAGAAGTTAGAATATTGGTATAAAACAGGAGTGTTGTGAGCTTTTGATCGCCAAGTGCGCTTTTTTTGTTGAATAATAAATGGCGGGCAACTTTAAAAAAAAATATGAAAAATGATATATTATCAAACTTATAGTGTAAGTGTATGCAAATTTCTCAAAAACAAAAATAACATTTAAAAAAGGTCACCATTTTGGATACTTTTGATACTATATTTGACAGAATTAATAGACAAAATTGAAATTGTAATTATGATTTTCAATATTTAAAATAAATTAAAAATAAATTAAATTAATATAAAAGATTTAAATAGATGAAATAAATTTAATACTATGGCTTTTATAGTATATTGTTTGATTTCGTATTTATATGTAAAAAAAAAAAAAATATCTATATTGTAGTGGTCAGAATGCGGCTTTATACGTAGCGTACTTCGGCGAATGTTCACAATGAGCATAGCGATGAAAATTTTATGCACATAAATGGAACTGCTGGACGCTCTGGAACGAGATCGTAATATTTTTAGACTGGTTTAACAGTTTACCGGTATTAGTGCCGACAATTGTATTAAATATCGGGAAACTGTAACGGCCATGCACTATTAAAATCGAAAAACATAAATATATAAATGTACGACGACAACAACCGAACATAATAAATTTTTCGCCGTAAATCTTCTGTGCACCGTCGTAAATCTAACGATTAATTATTTCGTTGTTTATTAGTCGAGATTTGTATGATCTTCGTTTATATTTTTGTATTACCTTGAAGTCGTTTAATTATTTTTTTTTTTGCTGAAATATTTTTATGTAATCTGAAATCTATATATATATATATATATATATATATATACATATATGATATGTAAAACATGATTTTAATGTTGATATGTAAAATATAATTTACGATGATTCTGAATGATGAATAAAATTTGGAATTCATCGATGACGATAGATATTGATGTGGCTGAATTGTAATTTACATTATAAAATATTTGATTTATATATTTATATACAGTTTGATTTTTTTTATAATAATAATAAAATTATTATAATACTGTTTTTGTTTATTAAATTCATTAGTTAATAGTTTAAAACTAAATTTGAATAAGAAATAAGTAAAAAAAATAAATTTCGCTTTAATTATACTTAAAAAAAATTTGTATTTTTTTTTTGGTTTCGTAATTAAGAAAATCAAGAAAAAAAATATATATTTATGTTCTTCAAAATCATATTTTTTATTTTGATTTTTATTAAGAACCATTTTTAATTTATTACTTTGACTCTCGTTAATAAAAAAAAATTATCCAAATTATCATTTTAATACTGATAAAAGTAAATAAAATTCTTATATATAAAAAAATAGATTCATATCATAAAAAAATTGTATTAATATTAATTTATATATATATATATATATATATATATATATATATATATATATAATTAAATAAAAATATCTTAGATAATTGTAGTGTAAATAACTGGATATCGATCGCATAATGAACATAACACTTGAACGACAGATGAAAAGTAGCTCTCAATACAATGTAGAAGAGATGACAACCGGAAACCACCCTACTTTTTTTCAAAAAAAAAAAACAGACACACACACACACCTGCTATAAAATTCAAAACACTCTAACTTAAACATAAATAATAATAAATTCATTCCACGAACGAATCCGATCAGCAGCGTGACAACAAAAGAGTGGAAAAGACGTGATGTGACTCAAGTGTAACGACATTACTTCTTCGCCCGTCATTCGACGGTCTTTTTTCGCTCGTGTATATATATATATATATATATATATATATATATATATATATACATATACATAAAAAGAAACTAGAATCTATTTTTTTTTGAAAGCTTTATAAGAATATTGATTCTTCTTACCTTCAAACGGATCGACGGTTCGACGAGGCATCGTAATTATCGTGTTTTTCGACGGTGCTTCTGTCAAGTAAAAAATTAATAATAATAGTAATAAAAAGAAGAGCTTTCGATTAAATAATGTCGAAAAGCTTCTTCATCGTATGTCTCACAAGAAGAATACTCCAATCACCGACTATTAAATAAATATAATGAGCGAGCCACGCATCGCGGGAACCGAACCCGAAATTCCGTTTGATTAATTAATAATACTCGGAAACGTATTCTTTAATCACGAACGTCTCTCGTTTATTATAACGTTATTATTATTATTATTATTATTATTATTATTAATATATATATATATATATTATTGTTGAATATGAGCGGTGGCACTTTATGTGTTGCACAATGCGAATTGAATGTATGAAAACGATGTTGCAATTTATTTTGATGTAGACGATTGTGAAAATTTTCCTGTTTGAAAATGAAAAAAAAAAATAAATAAAATGCGAAAGTTTATTTACTGTATGTTTTGTGTGTTAAAATATTATATCATATATAATATAATATTTTTTTTAAATTTTGACAGCTTAATTTCTCACATATTTTTTACTCGTAGATCAGAGATGGTAAAATTCAGGAGCTGAATAATAATAAATATTATTTTTTAATTATGTGTGTGTGTATGAAATATATAGATTTTAGTTGAATCTATCATATCAAATAAATTTTATAAACAAAAAAAAAACACATTTGTTGTGAAAAGATTAATTAAAGAGCTAAAAGTTTGTCAAGAACAATTATCATATCATATTTAATAAAAAATATGTTGTTTTGTGTTTCTGTTTTAAATATTTTTTTTGTGAAGATTAAATCGATATAAAACGATAAAAAAAGGTTTTTTTGGTGTTGTTTTCTAATAATCATATGTATATTTTTTTATAATCTGACACAAAATCATCAAATTATTATAGAAATATATAATTAATTAATGTTGCAGGTTTGAACTCTTCAGTTTTAAATAGCTTAATGTAGATAAGAAAATTTTTCAAAAAATATTCAAAAAAATTCAGATAATTTATAAGTGCGATGAAACAGTTTTTTGAGTTAATTTGTTAATTTTTATAAATCGTTTCGCGTCAATTTCGACAAATTATGATACCGTAGATTAAATTGATGAGTAAAGGTCCATTATATATATATATATATATATATATATATATATATAATGCGTTTCTTTGATAGGTGCATATTTCGCTTGTAAGTTTTGGACAAGTTAATGACACGTCAAAACTTTAGCATACAATCATTCAAAAAGTTTTTAATTGCGAAATTGGCCTAAAGCGATCCTTAAAACAACATTGAACCGTTTCGGACGAAAGACGAATGAAAAGCGGCAATAAACCTCAACGGGTTAACTTTAATGTCTTCGTTTGCAACGTACGTCTTTATCTTGATTTTTTTTAATGTTTGTTTTATGTTAGCCCATATTTATTGCCAGTAAGTGATAAGTGGTTGTATTATGTTATTCTTTTAAAAAAAAGGCTATATATTTAAATATATAACTTTTTCTTAAAAAGAATAACCTAAATGAGGAGATGTATCAATATACAATTATAATGTTATTTTTCAGTTATGACCTTTTATTCATGTCACAGTAGAGTAGAAAAAAAAATTAACAAAATTGTTTATCATTATTTTTATAATAAAGTTCAAATAAATATATATATTAAATAGGTTCAAAAATTATATATATATATATAACAGTAAAATTATGCAATTATCAGTGTTGTATTAGAATTAAAATTAACACTTCTACTACAAAAATTACCAACAAAAAAATATTGCATATTATAAAAAATGATATTGTTTTTATCCTTTTATAAAAAAAAAATAATTTTTGCATTTAATAAAGTGTACGGCTTCCATTTATCTTTTCACACTTGATTGAAATTTTTTAATTCGATAAAATTTCAAGTATACCGTCTTTCATTCATATTCGAAATATGACGCAATTTTTCAATTGACACAAAAAAAAATAATATATAATAAAAATAAAAACACGTAAATATTAATTTAATACAAACAAAGGATAACGAATAATTTAACGCCATCCGAAGATCAAATAAAAATATTCTGCAAATCATTTCTATTCAAACGTCCTTGTATTGCCTTGGAATTTGTGTTAATATATATTAATATGAAAAAATTCTTGTGTGTGATTTAATAAATTAAATACATACACACACACACACACACACATATATATATATATAAATATATATATATATATATATATATATATATATATATATATATATATATATATATATATATATATATATATATATATTTAATCGAAACCAAATACATTAAACGGTAAATATTCTGATGAATTGCGCGATATAAAAAGACGCGTTGAAAAAAAAAACGATACGTAAACCGTTATATATTTCGTATATAAAGTGCAAAATTTTATTGTATTATACATATATATTAATGTTGAAAAGCTTAAAATGTATTCAGTTTAATATACGATAAATTTAAAAAAAATCTATAAACAACTTTATTATATGGAATAACTGCTCGTTAATAACGCACTAAATAATACGAATATAAGTAAAAAAGGTAAGAATAACATATAAAAATTATTATTTTTATTGATACATTTAAGAAATGACGTTTATAAAATAAATAAAATTCAAAACTCAATATTTGTCTTGATTTAATAACCTTTTTTTTAAATTTGAAATAATTCAATTTCATTAGTCTTTCTGATTATACAATTTTTTGAGGTTCGCTAATAAATAAAATATTAGCAATCTTTATTCTATATGATAAATTGGATTATAAATATTGAGATAAAAAATGATCTATTTTGCCAATTTATTAATTATTATAAAAAAAAAATTAACGATTAAAATAAATATTAAAATATTTTTTTGCGGTGTTGATATGGAATAATTAGTGTCGTACGTGCCTTTGAGTTAATAACACTTTAAACGCCACCACCGCGTGCTAATGATTTATCGAAAGCCATAATTTTTATGTGTAACCAGTTTAACTGGAAGACAAAAATTTTCGATTCAGGTTTAATATGAATAAAATTCAATTTATCAAAAAAAAAAACACATTAATAAAAACCTATTTTGTTAAAGCATATTATATTAAAAAAAAAATAAATTACATATATTATATAATAATAATAATAATAATAATAATAATATCGTTTTATTTTCATATCGAAAATTTAAAAAAATATTTTTAAATCAACGTGGAACAATAAAAATGAAATGATCTTTTATCAGAGATGACTTACGATGTATCGTAAGGGTTAAATTACAAGGGTTACGCCCGTTCATTTTTATTGCAGTTACTTTTTTAAACGAATCACGGTCCGAGCAAATTGTTAACTGTCCATGATCCGATTTGTAAATTATCCCTGTTACGGTTTTTGAATCGTTCGTTTTTACTGTGTTAAAAAAAAATATGTCGTCGAAGATCAATGATAAAAAAATATGTAAAAAAAATCAGTACTAATATAAACTATTTATTAATACATAAAAAATATTTATTTTCATTATATATTTTCAATAAACCTTTTTTTATATATATAAAACAAATTTATCAGGAAATTATTAAGCAAAAATATGGTATTTTTTTATACATAAAATTAATTTCAATAAAATTTCCTTATATAATTCTATACGGTTGTCTTTATATATATATATATATATATATATATATATATATATATATATATATATATATATATATATATATATATATTACTGTTACTTATATTTTCTTTAAATATCAATATTTTCAAAATAACGCATCAAACCGCCAATAAAATAATAATTATTCAATACGTAAAATATTTTTAATCGCATTTCCATCATTAAATATCGAATTTAAAATCAATTATAGTTCTATTAAAAGGTTGCACGGTGTTATAATTTTATACTTGCGCTATGCAGTTTCATAGATAATCATTATTCGTGCACATATACAGTGATTTCACGCAACATCATTAAACTATTTAAAGCATCATACACCAGTGGTTTTCAAACATTAAAAAAAAAATAAGAATTTGATACATAAAAATGGAATAGTGAAAAATTTTATAAGCTTTTAATATAAATAATAACGGTATTCACTTCTTAATTATTATTATTATTTTTTTATTTTATTTATGTGAATTTTTAAATTAAATTGATATTCTGAGAAAGTATTTATTTTATGATGAGACGTACAGTTTGATAAGCGCTGCCCCGTATAATTTGATACGACGGTGTATTATTACTGTTTTGATTCGCTGACAGCTAATAACCGAAATTCACTAGAATCACCGACGTTACCGATTCTATTATTATTACCGAAATAATATACAATTTGCGTTCGATTTTCATTATTATGATAATTTACGAGCCACAAAAATGGAGCACAACGGCATCAATAAAAACCGCATTAACATATTGCGCTTTAATTGCAACGCGGCCATTTTTGTAAAGCGCAACAAAAAAAAAGAGCTTTATTCGTCGTCGTCATTGTTGTTGTTGCCGTTAATGTCGTTCGCAATGCTCGTCACATATTAATTTAATTAATCGAATTAAAAAGACAACCGAAAAACGCTCGCTTCCAACTAAGAATTTAATTAAAGCCCGGTCCAGACGACGAACGCGCTTTTCGATCCGTTAAATAAATAAATCGAAATTCGAAACCGAATTTGAAGATATTACAACAAACTGAAAGTTCCAAAATATTTATAAATATTATATAATGCAAATTTTTGGGGGTCAAGACCTCGTTTTAAAAATGTAAATATCATTATATATTCAGACATCACACGTTTGAACACTCTAGTGTTTTAAATAATTCGTGAATTTATTTGCTCATAAATAATATTTTTTTTGTTACAATATAAAAAATAATACAAATAAAAAAAAACTTCATTTTCTCATATATATATATATATATATTTTATTGAATAAATATTTTTTTTTACATATATGATATAATAGAAAAATATTGCAGTTTTTTTTGTATAACATAATATATTATTATTATTGCACAATATATTGCACATTATTGATTAATATGTATTCGTTTATAACACGATTATATAAATAGAAAAATCTAGTATTGCTGTTATAATCAACAAACTAAATGTTAAACGAATAAATAAATGTCATATGAATAAATTTTCAATAAAATAATAACGAATAATAGAAAAAAAAAATACATTCGAATAAATAAATATAAACAAAATTACACAACTTTAAAATAGTAAAAAATACGTCATAGAAAATAAAAATACGTTCGAACGATTTTATTATTATACTATATTATTTTTATTTACATTTAAAAAAAATATATAATATTTTATTATATAAACCTTCACACCTGAAATATTCCCGTTTATTTTATAAAAAAAACCCTTTCCCTTATTTTTCAGGAGGGCCAGTTCAAAATAACCATCAACTGCTCGTTCACGTTAAAACAATTATTTATATATTAAATATATTATATATAATTTTCATTAAGATAATTATTTCACGTGTGGAGCAGTTAAATTTATTGATATGTATTTTATTTGTACAATTGCATAAATTTAGACATGGGCGGCTCGCAAATTTAAATTGTTTTTTTTTTATTTATTATGTATTAATTATATTAAAATTTTACTATTTATATATTCTTGAGTCAACTTATTAAATTAATGAAAAATAAAAGAAAAAATAAATTTTATGAACTCGCAGCCCTCCTAAAGCCTTATTTTTTAAAACTTTTTTTTTACACTTGGCAGGTACGAGGAAGCTAAATGCAGTCATTTCTATGTACAAATAATCGACTACACGAAAAAAAACACGAAATAATAATTTAAAAAAAAAACAAAAATAATGCACAACCTTAATTATAATTTATTACTCAGTGCAGATTCAGTCTTATATAAATTTTGGATTGCGGTGTTGCGCGGAGTTTACGAAACAACTCAGGTTTTCTGCGGATTGAATAATATTGGTTTTTCTTTTTAACATTAATAATTTATTTTAAATAGTATTTTTTTTTTCAGATTTAATAACATCGACCAAATCTGCAAATATGTAATTTACATAAATATAAAACTAATATACATAGAAAAAAAATATATTAAGATTAAAATTTACAATTAAAATATTGCAACGACTCATTCAAAACTATATCAAATATTTATTATATATTATATTAATTTTAATAAAATAATTTAATTAAAAATCGAAAACAAAAAAAAAATGATCTGACCTGAGCCATTTTAGATTAAAAGCTAATTTTGGCTTCTAGCCGCTTTATAATTATCGAACATTTTACTAAATATATATATATATATATATATATATATATATATATATATATAAATATATATATATATATATATATATATATATATATATATATATATATATATATCGCCTACTTCACGCATTTAAAAATACTAAAATTACTAAAAAATAGGAATAATTCTATAAAATATTTATTGCACTGCCGGCCTGCTATCACAATTAACGAAGATTCTATTAGAATCGTTCGTTTTAAATTGCACGACATTATAATTATAAATAAAATAATTAATAATTATTTATTATAAAATTAATACTATATTTCTTTACTTAACGTATAATTTGTAATGTAAAGCTAACCAAAGAATATTTTTATATGTACATATATAAAGAAAAATATTGCACTTTTATTGCACAAAATATTGATTTGTATAAAAGAGCGTTTTTTTTTTTTTTTTTGGAAACGATATATTTTATTGCACATTTCCGCGGCATACCTGAGTTTGGTATAAAAAAGTAGGCACTTAGGATTTTACAGTAAAGTAGAAAATATTTTTTTTAGATTTTGAAAAACTTTGATATTGAATAAAATATTTTTTAAATAAAATATATGTAAATTAAAAATAAAAAAAATAGTCTTTTCTTTTCTATTATATAAGTATAATAAATCTAATTTTTTATAATGTTTAACTCGTCTAAGCTTAAATTGTACGAAAATATATTATTTTTTTAAATTGAATTTAAATATTAGTATATGATAATAAATATGAACAATTATATAATAGGACTTAAGTTTAATATATATTTTAATCAATTATATACTTAGTTTTTTTCTTATTCATTTTGCTAAAAACCTGTTTCATTTTTATTGCACGTGTATAATTTATTAAAATAAATTTGATATATTTTTCTATTTAATAAACGACACATAAAAACGTTTTATTTACCTATTTTAAAAATACGAATGTACACTAAAATATTGCACTAACAATTTGTATGCGTAACTATTTTTTTCTTATCGGTTTCGTCAAAAGGAACAACTGTCACAAAACTGATTTCGTCACAATCGTTATCTTGATAACAGTTCGAATCGGGACGTTCGATGATTAAACCGATTTCGCCGATTCGCATATCGGATCCGGTTCCGCTGTCCACGGATCCCGACATCAGAGAAGCCTTTCTCAAACTTCCGAAGAAAACGGAGTGAGTTTCGATACTTTCCGCTCCGGATTCGCTCCTGGCGTCTTCTGCATATTCATCCGAATCACTGTTCACTTCTTTAGTGATCGCTTTTCTTCTATGAATCCTTCTGGATTCGTTCGAATCCGTGCTTAAATAACCGGAATCTTCTTTATATTGATTAGCACGTTTCCATAATCTTTTAGCGAAATCGTTATCCTTTCTGTCCATCCTTGTAGATCGACGCGTTGAAACGCATCCGGTTTTAAATTTCTTATTGGCTTTCGGTGTTTGATGTTGACGAAAATTAATTTTACTAGCGGGTTTTTTAATCGGATTTTCAGGAATGGGTGGAATTTCAATATTTTCATAGTCCGAGGATTTTTCACTTTCTTGGACAGAAGCGCCCGATGGACTGCGTTGCAATTGTCCATTTTCCATATCACGCTTTATTTTCCTCGAACTTCCGGGGCTTCTGTCGTTCTCGTTTTTTGGCGGTAATGGAGGTGTATCGTCTTTCACAACTTTTATGGGCGGTTTTGGATATTCGTAAATTGACATAATCTGATCTGGAACAACATCCGGAGGTATGGGTTTAATGATTATCCCCTTCATACTAGGCGGTGTCGATTGTCTTTGTCTCTTCGAATGTCTCGATTCCAAAGTCAAAAGACGACCTTCGTCAGATCCATTTATCACATTTTTACCGTTTTCGATGATTTCGTAATCTCTAGAATCGGTACTGGGTGGAACATAATTTAAACTGCTGTGTTCTGATTTATTCGACTTAGATTCGTAAATATCTCTAAGACTGCTGAAATCTTTCTCATAATCATCACTAATAAAACTAATACTTTTAAATATTCCAGTTGATTTAACATCATTATTTTCGGGTAAAGGACTAAGTATAAAGGTTCTTTCCGGTTTTGGTGGAGAATTGTTAACGTTTATTTTGATTCTATTCGGTTTTCTATCTAATGTATCCGGTTCAAATCCATCAGACTCGTGGATTTTTATATAATTTTCAGGTGGATCTTTGACTTCAATGGTTAAATGCCCGGGTAATTCTTCAGGTCCTTTTATAATTGATTTTCTCTTTCTTCTATTTCCAAAAGTCGAACATTCGGACCCACTAGGTGAAGTAGGAGCACTACCAAAATTATAGTTATTATTTACGTAAACCTCGGTTACTAAACTATAGTCTCTGGCACTAGCTTGCATATCTATCATACCGTAGATTCTATTATCAAAAACGTTAGAAGTGTGATCTTTTTCAGGTGTTTTTTCTTTACTTTGACTCGATCTACTAGAGCTGGGTCTGCTGCTTGTTGACTTATAAATCGCGTTCATCATTGTCATTTCTTCATCCATAGGCAGAGCTGAGCTTAAACTTGGACTAGCTTGAGACGATGAAACTTCAGTATATTCAGTCGGTGTTGAAAAACCTTTAATATGCTGATGATTCCTTTCTAAGCTATCCGTCTCGTAGTCTAATCCAATTTTTTGCTTCTCTATCATATTACTCAAACAATCTTTTTTACGTTTAATAGGAATATCTTCATCAGTCGACGGATTGTGTCCATTTTTATCAATAACTAACGCTTCATTTATCATATCGGGCATACAATGTTTAATTTTATCTGAATTATTAAATCTGATCGGTGATATATCCGTTATTTTTGCTATGGTTTTTTCACATTCAATGGTTTTGGGCGCATTATCAAAATCCGGCAAAGGAATACTGAAGCTATTTGAATAATTTGGTGGTTCTGATCTAACCGAAGATGGGCCTTTTTTCTTTTTGAAAATAAAATTATTCGACGTTTCTTCGTTATATAAAGATCTTGAAGATACAAATTCGCAATGTTTATGAATGATCCTACCTTTTTCATTATCTTTAGGAAGCGACATGAGTGAATTCAGCATACTATTTTGGACAATTCTGGCCTCTTGACCGTTTTGTTCGTTCTTCAAAGCTATCGGAACACCCTCGAGCCATTTTCTAATACTGGTTTGTTTGTTGACACCGTTCGAACACGTGTTGCAAGCTACGAAATTTCTCATATCTTGAATAAACAAATCATGAATATCGACACTTTCACATCCAGGGCATCCCGAACAGTGACTCTGGGATCTTCTCCTATTGTTTTCCCTCTTCAAACTGATCATGCTGCTTCTTTGACTGCCTATATGATAAAATTCGGTACCATGTTCGAATGATATGCAAGTGTCTTCTTCGGGAATACCTATTAAGCTCGGTGTAAATCTTTTAGATGCCATTTTGTGTTTTGCTATTGTAATGACTTCCCTAATTTTTGTTAAAAATTCTATAGCAGCCGGGGGTGGTTCCTATATAAAAAAATATATAAAACTAATTAGTTAAATAGTCTACAAAACTTTTTTTTTCAATACAAAATTGAATTTAAATAATAAAAAAATAATTTTAAATTTAATTATAGTAAAAAAATATGTAGACTTACCATTAGAAGATGAGGTTCGAAGTAGGCAGGATTGAAATATAACTTCTTCCTGGTGTTGCCGATGGCTCGTACTGTTTCCGGTTTATCATCTCTCATATCTAATGTTTCAATTATAGAAACATTTTCTTCTGGTAAACGTTCAAAACCGGAATCATCCCTTAATGATGATAATATATCGTGTCGACTTCTGTGCAACCCTCTTCTATGTTCACTGTGAATCATCGGTCTTACAGTCATCGATGTGGGATTCTATTAAATAAAATAGACAAAACACAATAATAATAATTGAATATAAAAAAAATAATATTTTTTATCTAAAAAAATACTCACTTTTTGATGATCTTTCATTTCTTCATCTTGGGTTTCTTCAGATGGATCGTCGCCATCCGTAGGACAACTTGCGGAATCACTTTCAAAATCGTTCTCTTTACCACGATAATGCCTTCCAATACCCAAAAGGGGATTATTTTTAATAATACCATCTTCTTGTGTCTCCATATTGTTAACTCCATTTCCTCTTTCGACCGATATATCATCTTTGGAGACTTTCGAATGTTCCTTCTTTTTAGATTTTGGAGCTTCTGGATTGACTTCATTTTTGCCCTTTTTACGTTTGATATGTAAATATAGAAAAATAGAAGCCACATAAATTAAACCCAAAAGAACCGAACTTATTCCAATAGCTACATATTCTGTTAATGTCAATCCAGCTCCAGTCGTATCATCAGAAGAACGAGCATCTGGAGAGAATAGGACTTCACTAACATCTGTGAAATAATATTAATTTAATATACAAATTAAGACTTCGGTAATTTTGAATTAGTAATCGTTATATTACTTGTAATATGTTTAGTTGGAGATCCAGCTACTCTGAAAGTAGCACAAGGTGTGAAAACACCATGAAGTCCTCTTGGACTTCCAATCCCTGCTCCAACATCCCTACATAATAAATGGACGACCAATAATCGTCCTTCCATCCTTTGTCTAATATCAGCTTCACCTGTCCACTATTAAATAATAATAAAAAATCAATAAAAATAGTCAATGAAATAGTATAAAAAATTAAATAGTATTAACTTGTAAAAATGTTCTGCCTTCATCTCTAAAAAGAGCAAAAGGAACATCTGCATCGATGGTATTACGAAGATCAACAAATCCATTTCTAGTCAAGAATTGAGCTCCAGATACAGCACAAATAGGTGTTCGTACGCCTAATTAAAACAATTCATGTATTTTTTTTTCATTTACAAAAAAAAAATGCATTAAAATATAAATGATAAATACCGGGAAAGCTGATTTCTTTAGATGGATGAATTATTTGTCCTTTTAACGGAAGAAAAACGTATGGAATGCGTTGAGAAGAAGAACCGAAGCCAAACGGAGCGACGGAACATTCTAAGAAAGAAAGAAAAGAACGATAATTAAAACAAAACGGCAAATTAATTAGCAGTATTTTTTTAGCACAATTTATATCATTCGAAATATTTTATTATTCATAATAAAAACGTTTAGCGATAAAAAGTATAGTCTTATTATATAAGTGTGAAATCTTCTTTAATTTGTTTTCCGACAATATCTAAAATAAAATTAATTCACGCGACATTTTTATTGCTGTCTTTTTGGCGCTTAATAAGGCAATTAATATACTATAAAATGTTTGCAAAAAAAATATAATAATACGTAAATATTTAGAAATTTTCCCAGAAACGATCGAGATAAACATTTTGGTTATTTATTATAGGAAATACTTACAAAATAATCTAAATGTTAAAAAGTAATATTTTTTTAAATTTTAAAAATCTAAATACATTAATATTCAAGCATACTATATAATTTTTTTTTCATGATAAAATTTATGTAACAATATTGATATAAAAAATGTTACATTTATAACGATGACTTAAGTAGATATAATAAATTTATAAATCATATAATAAAAAAATATTTTATTTTTTTATTAAAAAAAATCTATTATATAATAAAAAATAATACCGATAGTCATTTTTGCACTTGAAATATAACAGTATAATTATGAAAATATAATAAGATGCAAAAAAATATGTACATAGATTAATATCGATATCAGAGTGGATGTTTTAAAAGATATAGTTTAATAATAACAGTACAGTTATCTTCTTTTTTTTCATTCCGTAATTACCATATGTACTTAACGTATTTTTCGAGATATTTTAATGAGATCATTTCACTTGAGGACATCGAATAATTACAAAAAGCGCTTATTGTAAATGCGTTTTTACTCGGAAAAAACGTCATCGACTATTGAATTTCGCACGTATTATTTATGCAAATTCGCCTCTCAGAGGCGGTTTCGAACCAAAAATTTTCGGTCACGAGACGGGTTTTGTTATATATTTGAGTCTTAACACATTTTTTTTTTCACCTGAACTGTTGTAAAATCGACGATCGATGTTCGAACATATCTGAAGTTCCGAATTGAATGTTTATATCTTGTATTTATGTAGCATTGATGCCTTTTTCTTTTTGTTTTCATTATTATTTCATTTTTATTTTCTGGAAGAATGTCGCCTTTAATTGGCACTTTATTTATTTATTTATTTTTGAGGACTAATATGGAATTTTTCAGTAGATGTCATTAGTAAAAATATTGTCGATTCATTATACACAATAAAATATAGATTTTTTTATTGAGGTTAAACAAATAAAAATAGTCATTCGATGATTTTATTTATTATTTAATATTTAATTGACACTCAAAATACATGAATTTTCTTCACAAGTATAAGTGAATTTTATTATTATATTATATTCTAAATAAAAATATCGGTTATTCCCATTTGAAGAATTTATATTATAATTATATCTAGATTCTAAAAAAATATATGACATTATCCTTCGCGTATAATATATCATAATTTTCATTATAGAAAACTTAATTATATATCGTATCGCATTCGATATTAAATATTAATTTTCAATAGCACGTCTTGCATTATTTATTATCTTCTTACCCCGCGTAAAACCTTTAAAATTTAACCAGTTAATTTAACGACGCGACTTAACTTGTGAGCGTTTTCAACATAAAACGTTTCGCTTCTAGCTTTACCAGTTTAAAAGCGAATTTTATCTATTCGTCGCAAGTTTTAAAAGTCTTTAAACATTGCAATTATTATTATTATTATTATTATTATTATTTGGAATTTTTACGATCGTGTTGTCGTAAATGACGTTTTACATCTCAATTTCGATACGCGTTATATTAAATATAAATTATTCGGTTCGACAATAAAATTAATGTATAACCTCATATATTGATTCTGTAGTAAAGATTGCAATCAATTTTATATATCATAAAATGGCTATAAGCTCTTAAGTGAATCTGAAAAATTTATTAACTATTATGATAAGCGACGATTTGTGAATTTTGTTTTCCTTTTATATGTATTAGAAATCTTAGAAATTCTACTACGTCAAGTGATATAATCATTTAAAATTATTTTCATACTAAAAATATTTTCAAAATATGTAAAATAATACAATAATATATGTTAAAATTTACATCAATGTGATATAAAAATATTTTAATAGTTTTAAACTAGTTTTTCTAGATATACTTTAAAACAGCGTAATATTTAGATTGAATTCATATATTTTTAATGATGTGCGACTTTAGAAAACAGTGATTCAAATGAATCACAATTATAAATATTTAAAAAATTAATTAATAATAAAAATAATTTTAATGAAAATTATGACTAAATATGTAATTTGTATATTGATATCAATTCAAGAAAAATATATTCTCATGTATAAAAATCAGATAACATCACGTTAAGTATACAATTAATTGGATTAATAATTATATATATATTATAAGTGTTGATTTCGAAGAATGCGAGATATTCTAGTTTATAATATATATATATATATATATATATATATATATATATATATATATATATATATATATATATATATTAGTATACAATAATCTGTCGTTTTTATAATTATTATTTTACTGCATAATATGAGAGCGAATAAATTTCTCCGTGTAGTACAATTTGTCGACACGCCAACCGTCAAATAATTAATTAATTGTCTTTGTTTTTTAATTGAGCAAGATAGTGGAAGTGGATCGTGACCCAGTAACCGTGGAAAATAAAAAGTGCTTTTAATCATGAGAAACGCGCGTGTGTAAGAAACGCGTCGGTTCGAAGAAAATCGCACTCGGCTACCAATAATAAACAAAAACAAACAAAACAACAACAACATCAACGGCAACGGTTATTCGCGAATGCTATTGTTGTTTGACGTGACGAAACGTTTTCTATTTCGCACATGAAAACTTTTGTTGAACCACTCGGATGTTTCAATCGGTACCATAAATGAAATCGGATATGGATATTTATTTAATGGATTATTTAAAAATTATTATTTTTTATTACTACTAATATTTACTACGTATACACATATCCCTCAATTATAAGTGAATTTGTTTATAAAATATAAATTCATTATTTATTCGTCCAAATCAATTTTATCCATTTCAAAGTAATTCCCGTCTGATAAAACGTATTTTTGCCAACACTCTTTTCAGTCCTTGAAACAATCGGAATATTTTTTTTTCCGATATAGCCTTAAAGACCTTTTTCGATTCGGTTTTTATCTCTTTAATCGTGTCAAAACGACGTTTCCACATTGGTCTTTTGAATTTGCCGAATAGTCAGAAGTCGCACGGAGCCGAATCGGGCGAATACGGTGATTGCGGAAAAAAGTCGAGAAGAATAAATGCAGTAAGACATGGTGCATTATCGTGATGAAGGAACCATGAGATGTAAAAACACGTGTAACTGGGAGATAATTAAATCTTTCGACAAACAGACACTTGGCAAATTAACATTTGCCAAGAATTTATTTACAAGTCCTACCAAATTAGGAATATAAAAAATACAATTTACCTGCCTTCCTAATACCAATTTCACCTTGCTTTTTAATTACAGTAGTTTGTTTACAAATCAAATTAAACAGATTACAAATCAAGATTTTTTTTTTTTGCATATCGAATATTATTTATTTTAGTTTAAAAGATTTCATAGTTTTGTATTGACTAGTGTCATTAAGTATAGAAAATAAACATTTATATAATACAAAGTCAGTTTAAGATGGTGTGAAAAATGACTTGGATCGTTTTGCAACTTAACGGCATTAGTAAAACGTGGGTAATTTTCCGATGAAAAGCTTCAATTCAAGTTAAGCGTACAATTCTAAAGCCTTTCATAACTTTTCAATACAAGAGAAGATAAAACTATAAATAGTAAAATGGGCGTTTTGAACTTCGGCACGCTGTTTACACGAAAACGTTCAGGAATTCAAACGAGTAATTAAACTTAACATGTAATATTCATTATCAATGGAAAAATAACGTATTTTTTTAATCTAAATATATATATATAAATGTCCATTTTAAAGGACAATAAATTTTATGACGGTTGATATCGATCGTGATTTAAATTCTTTTTGCCAGATCTTGATTTTGAAATTCGAGGTATAAAAAAAAAATCGTAAAATTCTGTTTTCTTTCGCAAATCAATAATATTAAACATACGTTCGGATTTTATATAATATTCAACATAAATTGAAGTAAAATATATTGATTATATTAATATAATTTTTGATAAATTTACTTTTATATTTTAGGAATCGTTTATATCAATGAAAAATATCGAAAACTAAAATTTATTTAAAAATATAAATTATGCGATTTATCTTTAACAAGAGATGAAGATTTTTGTTTTCATTTACCAATTGCATTAAAGAAAAATATTTTTCTTTAAAAAAAAACGAAAATAAAATAATGTGAAAAAATTTTAATTAGTTAAAATTTTACGTAAAATCAAATCAATCACTTAAAATTTAAAAGATTTGGTTCTAACATTTTTCATAATAAGATTTAATAATACTAAATATTTTTTTTATAATACATGATAATATTGAAACTTATATATATATATATATATATATATATATATATATATATATATATATATATATATATATATATATATATATATATATATATATATATATATATATATATAATGTGCGGTTTTAACGTTCCAATTTAGCACTGAAACGGTCCAGTGTGGACCCGAAACACGAAGCGAACTCTAACGACGTCGTATAACAAACCTTTAAAACGCATTTCATCCACACACACACAAATAAGAAAAAAAGTAGCCTAATTGAGTCATCTTACAATTATTACATCGAATCAAACCCGAGTTTACCGTCGAAATATTAAACGGTTAACGTTCGATAAAACAAACGGCGTTTCGGAACCGAGACAAAATAATAAAGCGCGTCGTAAAACGAAAGCGTTTCACGTCTCAATATTTTTCGTCGTAAAAGCGAACGAGTTTATTCTCTGTTAGTGGAAACAGAAATTTTAGTGATATTACGATTTAATGTATATATTCCAGTTACAACTTTTAAATTTTAATTCATGTTAGTAATGAATTTTAAAATATTTATAATATATAGTTGAAAAATATAATAAAAATGTTCAATATATAAATTATATATTATTTTATGAATCGTAAATAAAAACAGATTTTTGAATCTAAGAATCTCTTTTGATTCAAAATATTTTATAATATTTTGAATCAAATCATTAATTTTATGTCTAATTTTTATACATTTAGAGTACTTTCTATGTTTTATAGTACTTTTACTTTTAAATTTATTTTTTTTTTAAATATTATAATAATTTCAGATTAAATGATGCATTAAATAAAGCGAAAACAAAAATATATACATCACATATATAAATATTCAATATTTAAAACATTTTTCCAGTATTAATAATTATATTTTTAATCAAAATTTTAATATATATATATGAATTTTTTTATATAAAAATGAATAAAAATTTAATACGAAAATTAATTATGATTTTCTTTTATAGTAGAAAAAAATATAACAAAATAAAAATTTATATAACGACATTACTTACGAACACTTTTTTTTAAGCGTGAACGAATTTAAGCGTTCGTCGTTAATGTGATCTCAGCTTAAACACCATAAATTTTCATAGGAACTACTGAATCGAATATCGAATAAATTCCGATGGCGATACGTCAAAACCGGAATCGTAATTATTATGGGAAGAAGAAGGGAACGAGCAAACAAGAAATTTAACATTTTCATCGTGGAAGCGATACGATTGACACCGTAATATTGGTAATAATTCATAAACGTTACCCGGTTTCCCCTCTTAGCGTTCACGATAACGAGTCGCCGGTATAATTTCGACTCACTTTAACCCGAGGCCCGACGGCGTGGGTTCAAATCGAGATGTGTAAAACCAGCGTCGCTTAACAATTTTTGTTTTCTACTAGATTGCGCAATGTAATAAAACAGACCACTTGCTAAAAAATGAACTCACGATTGAAATAAATAAACAGCATCAAAATTAAAAAAAAAAATCGTTCAATATGATTCATAAATTGTATTTTTAATATTGTCAAAATTATTAGTTGAGAACCACTGGCGAATGAAACACGATTCGTTCTTCTATGCATGTTTAACGATATCATGCTGAAGGTTGGTTCTTATGCTGTAAACCGAGATGAAAATCGGCAACATGTTACTTTTACCGGAACCGTAAATAATCCGTTTATCGATTGCATAATTGCTGAAACAATTCATTTTATACATTTTCAATTCTTAAAGCGAGAACGTTTATCTAAATGTGATGATAATGAAAATTATTATTACCTAAATTTATGAATGGCGATCTTGAACGTAATTTATTATGCAAATCATCATTTCATAGATTTTAAAGCCTTATAAGCATTCTCGTTCATATTTAATAACAGTTTATATACTATATTCGTAATATATATAACGTTAAATAAATATAAAATATTCATAATAACTGTAATTCTAAGAATTATTACACATCATTAGTTATATATTTTTCTCAAAAAATTCCAAAAAAATATTATATCATTCAAAATATAAAAAAAAATATTTTTATAATTTTTTTTTTGAATCTTATAATAATGCAATTATTATAAAATATTTTTAATCAATAATTTATATATAAAGTTAAAAAAAATACAATTAAAAAATACTACAGCATTATAAACAAAGATGCACGCGATCAAAACGTGCGACAATCGCAATAAATAAATAAATAAATAAATAAAAATAAACCACTAAAGTGGACTTTATTTTTTTTTTGATTTTTTTTTTTTTGAAAAGCTTCAGTTTTGACGCGAGCTTTCACTCGGACAATCTCGAAAGTAATACGCACTTGTGCTTGTTTAAATGACAGAACCAGAATATTTACAGAACACTCGGACATTTATGTCCTACGAAATAATGTAAAAAATCAATTTCGAACCACTCTGTCTTTAATTATTTAAACAAGCTTCTCAAACGTTGTGTAAATCCAGCGCTTCCGCAAAACAACTCGTACTCAATATAAATTTTCAGTTTCAATATTATGCATACAACTGTCGAGATTTTACTAAAATCATAATATATCATGGTTTTTAAACAGTTTTTGATTATTTATATTACACACACACACACACATACACACACACACATATATATATATATTAATTTGACTTAAAAATATTATGAACTTGTTTACTATATTAATTTATTGATAACTCGTATATTTATAATTAATATAAGAATGACATACAATTAAAATATAATGTATGAAATTATACAATCAATATAAATTGTCAAAATAATTCGATATTAATAAACTGAAAAAAAATCTGAAGTATCTCTGATTTATTATATAAATATAAAAACGCATTTTTTAACACTAAAGTGACACGTGTTAAATGAAAAAAAAACCAGTATGTTAATTGAATATGTCGATTAACAATTAGTCAATTAAAAGACGCGTGTCGTTTTTTATATTTATATTGTAAAAAAAATAATAAATAATAATAATAATGTAAATAAAATACGTGCACGATAAAAATTTGTCGACAAATAAAATTTATAATTGATTTATTTTAAATATTATTATTATTATTTATTTATTTATATATTTATGGTTGTGTTTGTAGTTGAATAGCGTTTCAATTATTCAAGAAGTTGGCCTCTCGTTTGAACCGTTTGAAGATTTCAAGTTTATTGAATTAAAATAATAATAAAATATAATAATAATAATAATAATTTATCTTTTTAGATACGTTTAAGTGATATACACAATACCTTTATTTTATAATTGTCTCATTTGTCGATTTTTTTTGCGGTTATTATTATCGTGAGAAATCGCCTTATCAAAATACAATAATGTAATATGAATGTTCGATGTTTAAAATTTTTGCGATTTTCGCACGGATTTTACGAAAACTTTCGATAATATTTACATTAAATAATGAGCTTTTGAACGATATACGATATGAAAGATAATTTACAGTATTAAATATTAAATATTTAACATGATATATCTTTTTTTTTTCATTTATAGTATACCAAGAAAATGTTCAAAAACCTGATTGTAAAAATTCGATTCAATAGAAATATCGAATTTATTTATAAATATTTATGAACAACGAAATCGTTCAGTGAAAGTCAAACTAATCGTTCGTAAATTATAATAATTTTTTTTTCACTTAAATTAACATATATTTTATTGCATTCACACAATTAAAGATTGCGATCGCCATTGAAATAGAAATTTTTCATGTGTTATAAAACGATTATTCACCATTGATTTTAATGTTTTAATCTCACGGCATTGTTATAAAAAAATATCTCTCGTAAAATGATTATTATTTATAACAAATTATTGTAATACGATATGAAATCGCATTTTTTTTTATTTTACTATTTTTACATCGGAAAAGGTTTATTATTATTATTAATTAGAAAATATGTGAAAAAATATAGACATAACATATTTTTTCCTATATGATTGAGAGTAATCTTATACAAAAATATTTTAATTGAGTATCGTATTTTAAAAAATCTGCATTGATTTCAGTTTTATATAGAATTATTAAAAATATTAATATAATATATAAAATTATATTAAAGTTTGTTTATAGAATATTCAGTTTCAATTAATGGCATCTCTTATAAAATTTAATCTTTCTAAAGAAAAATAAATCCTAATTTTATTATTTAAAATTGAAAAAAATAACCGTTATTTGCATTTATTTATTAATATATTAAATAATTTAATATATTATATGTATATATATATTTTTAAAGCACTTGAATAAAATTGATTGCGGTTAAAAATGCGCAGTATATTTCCATGAAAGCGAATGCCGCGTTAACGCTTTAACATCTAATTAGTCGTCGGTTCGAAACCGTATTAAACGGGGGTGCAACTCGTCATTATGCGGTCGATTGAATTTCATAAATAACCCGCAATTTATTCTTAATAATATCAAATAATTTAAGGAGCGTCGCTCGAAAAGAAGGATCGAATTTTGCGAAGTCTTCCGATATTCCGTTATTGCGGTGAAAATTTTTCGATATCTTATCATTAACGTTTCGATTCGTATTATTATATTCGCGTAACGTTTCTTTTATGTATTATTTTTTCATATATTATATATGGTGAATTTTTTTCTTTTCATTTTGCCTAGTGTGATCACGGATATATCCATATAAACATACTGCGATAAAAAAATAAGGTGAATTTTTCTATATTATTGCATTGTAGAAAAAAAAAAGGTGTAATATAAACGTACTGTGATCAAAAAGTAAGGTGAATTCGATCGAAAAAAATATGGTGAATCATTTACATTTGTATTGTTATATAAAAAAAATCACCTTATTTTTTTTATCAAATTCACCTTACTTTTTGATCATTCTATATTCATATAAAGAAATTCACTTTACTTTTTGATCGCTGTATATTTTCCATATAAATGTACGTTGGATCAAAAAATAAAGTGAATCATTTACATTTTGTTATATAAAAAAATCACCTTATTTTTGATCTACAGTATTATTATATAGAAAAATTCACCTTATTTTTTGATCACACTATATTTATATAAAGAAATTCGTGCGCATTTTGAGCCGGCGCCAGATTTGATTTTGAACGCGAGTTTTTTGTTTTGTGGAATAATTTGTGACGAAAACTATGACGAAATTCACAATTTTAGTGATCACTTATTATTTATATAATAATAAACATATTATAATTTTATAATTATTTATGAAAAAAATCGTTCTATTTTTTATACAATAATTGTTAAAAATATTTATACTATAAAATATATTTTTATTTAGTAATATTGAAATAGTTCTAAGAAATCGATAAATTGAATATATATGATTAAAATAAATTTTATTAATCATATAAATGAATTAATGACGTTATAATATTATATAAATTTATATGTTTTTTTTACAGATTACTCATTAATTTTACATCTAAAATTTGTTTGTAAATTATAATGTAAAATTGATTCATATTTCGTTAACTTTTTTATTCATTTATTTTATTGATAATAAGTAATATTATATAACTACATTATAAATATATATTTATGATAGGAAAAAATGGTATTTTTTTATTTATTAACTATTTATACTTAAATTTTCTTCACTAACTATAAACATATTTAATGAGTGTTTTTGTTCTTCAAACAGATTCGAATCATCATTAAAACTATTTATGATATATAAGATATTAATTATCGATCTATCTTGAAAAAAAAATTCGATTACGATAATAAATCGCCGTTACAGAAATCAATATGAATCGCCATCAGCCAAATAAACACAATAACATTTTCATATTGTATATCGAAATGAGTTTAATTACTTTTTATTTATTTATTTTTTTTTTTTACTTTGATATTTTATTTTGATACCTTTTAATCGACGAATTACTCGGCGACGATTCGTTTAACGGCGAATAAATATAATAATAAAACGATTCGTATCTCATAAACGAATCAATTTGTCGAGTCATACTTGAACTCGAAGCGATTTTAATAAATATTTTTAAAATCGTTCTAAAAATACATACATATATAAAATGAACTTAAAATATATTATAATTTATAATAACACTATTTCAATTTAAAATATCGAAATTTTAATTATTACTTTTATATTTTATAATATAGTATAATATATAAATAATTTCACAAAATCGAACCCGTGACCTGTTTATTCATTAATAGACGAATAAACGCATTATTACCGTAACATCGCACATGTCATTATATTATACGGCGTTAATACGATTTTAATATCGCGTTATACTAAATATATATATATATATTTTTTTTTTTTTTTTGAATCACCATGTATACAGATTTGTTAATTATCAACACTCTTTTTACACATTCGGACCACCGTCAACGAAATACAAATCATTACAAACTCATTAAAATCGTTTCAATATTTAGACGTCGATCGATGTTCACTGATTTTCTATTCGTGACTTTCACACGATAATAATTATAAAAAAATATATATATATAGAAAAAAAACTCACCAATGAATATTTTAATAATATTTTTTTTTATCACACATTTGATTAAATTAAATTTTATTTTTATATTGTCGGTGTGTTTTATTTATTTATTTTTTTTTTTTTTGTATGACAAGGAGTTGAAATTTTTATCGTGTCCGTGAGATATTTACACTGAGAGTGTTAATTGTTGCTAAAAATTTCGTAATTATTACAAAATGTATATTTCATACACTTTTTTTCCTCGTATTTTTTTTTCTCTTCGAATTACGGCAGATTATCAGATTAAAATCTTCAGATATTAATATACAGGACATCGTTTATGTATGCAATATGAAAAAAAAGGATATTCCGTAAAAATATTCACACGTCATCACGGTTATTACAAATGTTGTATAATTACATGTCATAACACTTATTTGATGTAAAGTAAAATTTTACAACATAATGTCGTCGGTTATTATCTTATATATATATATTAAAGTTGACGTTATTTTTGCTTTACATCAAATATGGCGAATCGATGTAAATTTTTGAAAATTTCGGTTATTTTTTTTTGTAACCCGATGCGCTTTTTTAATATATCTTGTTTACATATCGATTTTTTATGTTGTTATAAAAATAAATATAAATTTATATTCATGCATAATATACAATATATGTTGAGCATATTCAATTAATTATATCAACATGGGAGGTTTTGATTTTATATCAATTTATTATTTATGGAATATTTAATTTTATGAGCCGATTTTGATGTAAAATTTAATTAGATTAAACAATATTATCATTGAAAATAAAAATAGTAATAAAATTTAAAAGCTCTTTTTTTTGGATTATGTATGAAAAGTTCACTTAAATTCATCGATATTACATAAAAAATCAAAATATATCGTTTATCTCAAACTAAACGGTATTTTTATCGATTTTTAATTACATTTGTGTTCACGATTAAAATAATTATTAAAAATTAAATTCGCACTATAAATAATAATTGAGTTATCTGCGTTGTAAATCGTAACTGGCCATTGAAAACGTCGAATTTTTGTAAACATCGTTTTCGATGTAAAGACTTATAATTAAAAAAACACGAAAACTGCATTTAGCGCAAACGCATACACCTATATATATATATATATATATATATAAATACATACACACAGACATATAAATGCTTCGGTCACTATATAATCGTGTAATTTTTGCACGGCGATTACGGCATAATTATGCAAATCAAAAAAAAAATAACATAAATACGTGAAAATCGCTTTTAACCTGCCGATATAATCGTCATTTTTCATTTTCTTAAAAAGATTTATGTTACGGTTACTTAGATATTTTTGAAAAAAATATTATATTTATAAACTATTTTAATTTATAAGTCTAACAAAATCTAAAATATAATTTATTTTTTATAATGCAAACAAAATATTTTATAAAAAATATGTTTCTGAAATAATAAATTAACACACGATTATTGGAAAACGAAAAAATAATGTATTACATATTGACTTGTTAAATTAAATATATTTTAAATAAAAATCAAATATATTAAAAGTGTTTTTTTTTTAATTAAAAAATGTGCAAAATAATCAATTTAACACGTCATTTAATAACGTGTAACAGATTCAAAACAAAAAAGAGTTAACGCTGATTAAATAAATTTTCACGTTTCTTTTTTAATCGTGCCTTCCGATAAACTGCTAATAAATTATTAACGGATTAAATAATTTGTTTGTAATATATTTTATATACGTGACAAAATATTAAATTAAACAAATTTTCATGTTAATTAATTTATTTGAAAAAAAAATGTTTTTAATAAATTGCCCGATTATTATTTAATCTTGCAGATTAAATTTCAATCGTTATTATTTTATATAAAATATTACTTTATTATAATACAAGTTACTGAATGTATCTTTTATAGCAGATTTGATTTTTTTGAACTTTTCATATGTCGAAATACGATATATATATATATATATATATATATATATATATATATATATATATATATTATATTAAGCAATTCACTTTAATATATTGAGATATATGAAAATAAACGATTCAAAATATTTCAGGATCCGCTATACGATTTGAACCCAAGGATAAATATATATTATATAGCGTTACTTAAAATATCACCTTACATACAAAAAACGCCACCGGCTGTCATCGATTAAATCATAAATTTGTTGCATGCATATATATATATATATATATATATATATATATATATATATATATATATGCGGGTTTATTTTGCATTATGAAAATAAGGCAAAACCAACCACGTTATCCCGGATGCGATCTATTAAACCGGAAACTCGAGATCGATGCTCGTTCGGGCAACTCTCGCGAGTCAAAGATTGTACAATCCGAAGCGAAACTATACCGTTGATGATGGCACGCAAGCCTTTCGGCTATACCTGCAATTTTGTGCCAGCGAAAAAGATTATATATTCTTCGAAGATGCAATTCGAGATGCCAAAAACATCAACGGTGGTATTTTTGTTCAGAAACGAATATACGACGAACGATATTTCGCGGTATTCGAAAATCGGGTGGTCTTATATATATATATATATATATATATATATATATATATATATATATATATATATATATATATATATATATATATATATATATATATATATATATATATAATAAATTAATTCCGTTTTGAAAAAAAAAACAATATTATTGATTTATCAAAGTTAAGAATTAATACTAATTTTACATACATATTAATGGTAAAGAATTAAATATAAATATATAATAATTAACGAAAAGTTTAATTAATAACAGTAAATATCTATATATGTTTCTTAATTGATGTCCTTGAATCACTTTTATTTTATGATTTAATTAGATTTAAATATTAAACGATATATCTATTACAAAATTTTATTAGTATTTTTGCTTCATAATTTATTCGTTTTATACTAGAAAATAATATATTAAACGATTTATAGTCTTGTTAAACACGTTAATATTGATAAATTTCAACTATAAAAAGTATATTATAATAATAAAGATATATTGTAATTTTTCAATCAGACAAAATTTAAATAAATATATAATTATAATAAATTATTATTTATATACAATAAAAAGTTTGGATGTTATTTTAAATTATCGAAGTATGTCAATTTTATTTAATTTAATCTACAAATTATTGATGTAAATTGTTGCGGTTTTTTCTAAATATAAACAATACTAAAAAAAATTATATGAAAAATAAGTCGTGTAATAAATATCGTTCATAATTGACAATGTAAAACTCGTTGAAGTGTTTTTAAAATGTAATTATTTTATTTACTAACCGTAATCGTAAGAAAATTGTTAAATGTGTAAATACTTAAACTATGACCTGTAGCGGACTTCAAATTATATACGTTTTTATATTATATTAAAAAAAATCGATAAAAATATATTTGTATACAGAAATTTACAGAACACTTCAGATAAGCTGAAAGCGGTCCATTTTATATGAAGAAAAAAAAACATCATATATGAACGCATGCACTTATGTAATTTTTTTTCAATATTAAAATTCAGTAACGGGTTTAATTTAAACGTATTGATATAATGAAAAAAAAAACCTTTTTTTATTCTTCAATATTATTTTTTCGATATTCAAATTAAAGTAAGAGAAAAAGAGAGAGGAATATAAAAAAAGCGATTCAATATTGTTGCTTTTGTAAATAAACAGATCTGAAATGTTTATTCGACGAACGTTTCATTAAATTTAAAACGATCGTTAAAAATCATACATCGTGAAAACATAGTCCATTTAACATATTCTATAATAATAACACTTATACATATATATTATTATAAATAATTAATGCGCGGTCGATCGAATAATTGAAGGCAAAAATATTGCACAATGCGAACGCGCGTCAATTTTCGAGTTCGTCAAACATCTTCGGCAAAATATGCAAATAAATCATCTCTGGCACGTAGCATTTATTTACTAATCAATATAATAAAGTGCTCAAATAGAGAAATGAACATACATACACACATATGATTGAGAAAAAAAAAACCAGCGCATATCGGTCTTTTTAACAAAACACAATAATCCACATAACGGTATGTTAATTGTCGATTTATTGCGAGTGACACGTATAAATATAATTGATCACTAGTTGCAAAAGTGCACATAAATCATTTAAACATTATTGATTATTGGTTTTATATCGATTGAACGAATATTTTACAAATGTTGTATTCATAATTAAAGCTCAAAAAAAAATGTGTGTGAAATTATTTTAATTATTATATACATTTATTTTAAATTCGATCATTATTAAATTATATAAATTATTATAATTACAATATTACAAATTAAGATATTTATATCAACTTGAAATATACAAAAATTCGCTTATGTGTATTAAATAATATGTTCAAAAGCGAAGGTAAAACTGGCGATTCGAATCTCATAATAAAAATAAATCGACGCTGTAAAATTCAATATATAACTGTTTGTAAAATATCATAAAAATATAATTCATAATATTTAAGATTGAACACATCTGATATAAAGTGAAATACGTTTTTTTTAAATGCTTATAAAATAAATCAATGATGCTGAAATATTTTTGAATCTTATTTTTTTTTAATTTATGGCTCTACGAATCAACAAATCAATTTATATTAATAAATATATAAGAAATCAATATTTCAATCTAATATAAGCTACATAATAAATAATAATATTATCATAGTAATCTAATACAATTATTATAAAATAAATTTAAATCATATTTTCACTTAATAATTTAACATGTTAATACAATTTAATTTTTTTGCAATATTTATATTAATATTCCAAAACATTAGAAGGAGTCTATAATTTTTTACAAGTATATAATTATCCTAGTTCTCCTTTAATCAACGCCGTCGAAACATTCCATCGCACGTCGTTTATCGGACGTTCGACGAAGAAGTACAAAAAAATCAATAGCAAAACCGATTCCGTCGAATCGCCGTCACCGTGACCGTCGCCTGACAGCTTCGACGACAAAAAAAAAGGCGGTGGTTATTTTTTCTCTTAGTTTTATTGTGAGGAACTCGTGATTGACGCTCTGCCTACTGTTCGGCGTTAAAACGGCAATAAAGTGGCGCGTGCTAGAACGCCTACATTTTACCGGCCACGATTCTCAAAGTGTGGCGCGTGCTTTTAATTATACGATGCCTGCCTGTTTTTTTTTTATTGTGCCCGAACACATTTCTGAATATTATTATTGTACGCGCCGGTGTATAAATTAAATCAATGTCTTGCAAGTGACTTGTAAATGATATTGAAATAATAGATCGGCGTTTCTCAATTTGTAAAAAAATATTTTTTTTTTTATATTTTTAACCTACAAAAATGTTTTTATACCGCTTTGACATACTTTATAAAATTTGGATCACATATTTACTGAATATAAAATTTATTTTCTTTTATTTATATAATAAATATTTCTTTTATATATGATTAAAATATAAATCATCGTACTTAATACCTATGGATTTAGATGCTTTCCATATTTCAGGATAAATACAAGCGTCATGTTCAGAGGTCAAGGTGTTGTACCGTTCGTGCGTTTAATACTTTTCAGCCATTAATATCTGAGAACATATTCAAATGCGTTTAAATAAGCGATCGTTAAGCATATTTTAATATTCGCAGAATGTTAAAAGATAATGAAAAAACCACAAAGCGTTGAAATAAATTAATGACTTCAACGCGCAGATATTATTGAAACCTAATCAAATTGTGACTTTAACGCGCAGCTTAAAATAAAACCCAACGTTTCATTATTGTTGTTACATAATAAAATATATAAAAGAAAAATATTAAAATAAATTATATACTTTGTAAAGTAATTAATATATTACTTTCTATGAAAAATGTCGACATGTTTTTATAAAATATAAAATAAGATGTAATAACATTTGTTATATATATATATATATATATATATATATATATATATATACATATATATATATATATATATATATATATATATATATACATATATATATATATATATATATATATATATATATATATATATATATATATACATATATATATATATATATATATATATATATATATATATTTATCAGGTATGATATGACTAAATACCGTGCAATTATAACTAGTTTCCCGGTTGATTCCTTATTGGAAAATGAAATATAAAATCTGAAATCTTTTCTGCACCTATTTAATTGATCCCATTAATCATGATAGCATCAACGGTAAAACTGGTATTGCAGTTAAATTCAACGTAATTGCGCCTCTGCACTTACCTCAGTACATTTCAAGGGTAAAAATATTCTAAGCGCTATTTGTTATACACGAATAATAAAACCGGTAATTTGTATGCACAACATAATCATACGCTCCGACTTTTATTCGTGTATATTTTTTAAGTTTATAGAAATCAAATTCATTTCTACATATCTACTACAATCATAATATATGCTGTATATGTAAATAAATTGAATTGCACGTTTATTATATAATATATATATGAAAATATAATATGTATAATTTTATAAAACATGTTCAAACTTTTATATATTAAACAGTTATTCAAACGATGATCAAAAGTATAAAAATAAATATTAATATATAATAATTTCTAGAAATTACATTAATTTTAATTTAAATAAATATATCTTTCAATACTTTTTTATCGATATATAATATGATAAATGATGAAATATTCTTCTCTGTAAGAAGCAACTAAACAAACTTTTTTTGCTCAATTTTCTTTCACGTTATCTAATATGGTAAAACAACATTACAATATGACAATGATTTATTAAGATATGCCGTAAATTAATTGATTACAAATTTCTACTTTTAATATCTAAAATGTTAATCGTTTATCTTTGATTCTCTTTTATTGAAAGTTTTATTTTTATTTAAAAATTGACATATTAAATTTTATTTTTTTTAAATTTCATATATGGTATATCAAGACTTAAAAGAGTAAATTTGGTTGAAATATCATTAAATATAAAAATTAAGCAAATTAAATTTTAAACTCATTTTAAAACTTATTTTTCTTCATATATATACGTATATAAAAATAATTTCAATATTTCAATGAAATTTCTTTACTACACTTTATATATAATACATCATTACTAAATTATAAACGTGTATTAAATGTCATCGTATTATTATTAAAATTAAAATTAGACATCTTTTTCATTATAAAAATCTAATATAAAATTCTCGAAGATTTATAATCGACTCTACAGGCGATTAAAATCGCACAACATTATAAATTCAACACACGAACAACCATAAGGCATAGACGCCTATTTTACCCCGACGAAACATCTCATAGAGGAAACTAGATTTTTAAAACAACCACTAAATATACATTCGCGATATTGCAAACGCCAGAACATCTATCGTGATAAATGGCAGATATTAAAAGATCTTCAAGCGGTTAAATCCACTGTTAAAACGCAACGCATTTCATATACCGGATATTATTCGTTCGCAATTTGTACACGAGTTGTCATACGAAGGCTCTATATATTGCAATATACCGTATATATATATATATATATATATATATATATATATATATATATATATATATATATTTATAATTTTCATTGTGGTAAATAATAAGATAATATCTCATATGGGCCCGGTTTGACGATGTGACGCGCGTCGAACGGTACATCGGCGTTAAAATCACGCGCGTGATATTAGTCAAGTCGATTATCGCGCTGATGAAGTTAAACACGCGCAACTTGCGAGTTTAATATCCATATTTTAAAAGCATTAAATATGGCGATGTGACGACCGTGTCAGGCAATTTACACGACGTTTCGCAACATTGTTACTGCAATTTTCCACATCTGAAATTATAATTTTATATATATATATATATATATATATATATATATATATATATATATATATACGCATAATTTTTAGTGTGAAATACATCATAATCACGACTAGATAAGTTATAACACATATTTACTAGTGTTTTTTTTGTTGTTGTTGTAAAAAAATATCTAATAAAAAAGAAATCTAATTAAATCAATGATATGATATATGCATAACGGAGTCAAAACCTCTTTTTCAAAATATTTTTTTTTTAATAATTTTATAGCTGATCGAATTGTTAGCCCTCCTTTTAACCATACAAAATATTATTTCATTTTAAAGTATTACACATTTTCGTATTTCAATTATATTTAAAGTCGAAAATTTGATTTTATTACTAATATAAAAAAATAATATTTTTAATTAAATATTTATAACGACAACACAAATTTGAATTTTCGTATTATAAACATATTAGATAAATAAATTTAACGATTAGATCCTTCATTTTTTTTTTTTTTGTAATTTTTTATAATGAATACTGCATCTTGAAATTTTTATACAGCGACTTAACACTAAAAAAAATATTTACATGAATTTGAAAACCGAGATCATTATATTGTACATAATAAACATGTCAACCGCCTACACGATCATCGCAGATATCAATATTTATTAAATCGTAAATCCAAAGTGCAATTGTATATAATATATAATATTAAAATATTTACACATTGCGCGTAACATTATACAACATTTCCTTTGCGAACGCGTTCGATTACATTATACATACATTATCCGCGATAGAAGTTTATTTTTAAAAAAAAAAACAAGTAAATTGAACATATTGCGTAATGATGTAACACTTTGAATCTAACAGCTGTTAATTTATCGGACAATTTCGCCAATTTGGGCCCTCGAACCTACGACAGGTGGTTAGTGAGATTTTTCTAAGTCATTGAACCTGTTACACATTCGAAGAAAAGGCAATACTGTCAATATTAAAATACTGAACCGTCATACGAAATGTGCACGTTAGTATAATTATATATATATTTTTTTCTTTGTACTCGTAAAGTACATTTATCTGGCTTATATAATAATAATAATAATAGATCTTTTGCCGTTTGAAATTTGGATAATGCATTTTTTTTCTGTGTACATCGTTAAATCGATGTGTGAATGCAAAGAAAAAAATACGAAAATTCGGATAAATATATGAAAAAAATAACTAAACGAGCGTGAGACACAATTTTTATAAATATTTTAATAAGAAATTATACTATTTTAAAAGATATATAATAAAATTTTTGTTAACATAAATTTATTTTTTTACATCAAGAGTTACTATCACATATATATATATATATATATATATATATATATATATATATATATATATATATATATATAAATATAAAGAATATTAGGAATTGTGATTTTTAATTCTTTATATAACTTAAAAACTTTGTAATTTTATTTCAATACGATTAAAAATCTTGATTTCTACATATTATAAAATAAAATAAAATTTTAATTAAATTAATTATCTTATTAATTATTGGAAAAAAATCTAAATTATTTTTTTTTAAATAAAAGAATTATAAATAAATATATTTTCAGTATCAAAATTTATTAAAAATCAATATAAAAATAAGAAAATAAAAAAAAATAATTTGATGCCTTATTAAAAAAAAATATTTCTGATAAAATAAAATATTTTACAATATCAAAAAACGACAATTTTTACGTACACCCCACATACATATATATATATATATATATATATATATATATATATATATATATATATATCGTATATATTTTTTTATGTAAAATAAATGAATAAAATCGATTATACGACCACTAAAAACTTATCCGAAATAATGATCGATGCTCACTTTACCGCGCGTTTAACTTGCATGCATAGTTACGAAATTAACCAAGGGCTAAGTACAATAATTGTTACCGCTCGCACAAGATAAAATTATCGTTCCATCAGTGTGCATACTTGATAACTTAATTTCACATTTGATATTATAATTATATACGAAACGATTGCGTCCAACCGGCATACGTACATTCAGTTCTATCGGTGACCATTAAGAAAAACACTAAATCGTAGCATTAAAAATAAAAAAAGGCACATAAAAATTATACTCTTTATCGAGCGGTAACACGTCTTTAAAATTGGACCAATTATCGGAAAATTTAAGGTATTCGCTCACCTGTTATGTCATCGACACATTCTCCTTTATCTTCTCTGAAAAGTGGTGCATGAATCGGACAATTGCATAGACAGGAAAGACTTTCTCCTCTTCCACCGCATTCTCTTTTTATACAATCGTCACCTAAATATTATAAAAATATATACATATAAATATATATATAAGTTAAAAAAATTCTTCAAGATTTTGTATCTTAAAAAAAATATATTGAATTCGTACTGATTTATAAATTGCAAATGTGAGCTATAAATTTAATAAAGACAAACGGCGTTCGCAAGAGAAACACTCGGAATAATAAATCGCTGGATTAACGATAATAAGCAATAGAAGTTTAATCACGATCTTGACTAATATGGGGAAACCGTGTCGTCTTTGTGAGGATTCATCGCCTAAAATGGATTTAGCACAAGCGAAGAAAAGATGGTCATTTATAAAGAAATTTATAATGACGAAATACTAACGAAAGCGGAAGAATGAAAGGCTTCAATCGCGGTGATTGATTAATATAAATGTTAAGAAGCACAAAATTATTGAATTAAAAATTGAAAATAGAAATAAATATAAAAAAATAAAATATTCTTGTATATATTTTTATACAAGGATATTTTATTCTATATCGTATATCTTTCATAAATTTTGAATCTATATATTATTTATAAAAAAATATAATTGTTATTTTTATGGTATATATATTAATAATTTTAAAATATATGTGATAAAAAATAAAACTATTAAATATTGGCGATTTAAAATTTTGTATTATTTTTTTCAATATATTTAATAAATTTGTCTTCAGTACTAAAAACAAAGTTATTGATAAATTATATTGCAGAAATAATTGTAAGAAATAATGCACGAACATAAGAATGGTTTAAAAGCAATATCTTCATTCATGCTATCATCTAAATGTCACGTAATATTATAGATTATTGATGTAATATTATGTCGGCAACAAGGCGATATTGTTTGAATCCGATTCAGAAAATCGTTGAATTGAAACTAAAACCTGTCGGTTCAACGGCAACACAATAAATACTGGTAGATTATGTTCAAGAATCCTCGCCGAAGTCAGCGGAAATGATGAATGATCGTGTTCAAACATGGGCAAAAATGATTGATTTCGCGGTACACGAGTGTCCGTTTTAAATTAAATATTGTAATGTTCGAATGCGAAACTCGCACAGTGGTGCCTCGGGTAAACCGCGATCTATAAAAACGATGATTTTATGCGACGAAATTCATTATGCGGCTTGTGTTTTAAACTATGCTATTTTAACCCGTTGCACACGAACACGTTTAGCATAGATTAGTTGCATAATGAAAATTATAAATATGCATTAATCGATGACCGTAAAGTGTTGCGAAGATATATATAAGTGATCATTTTTCGACGTGAATATAATTATTATAAAATAAAATATTTTCATTAGTTTATAATGATCGATAATATTTTTTTATTATTAAAAAAAAAATCTCACCTTTGATGGTAAAAGAGTCTCCTTGCTCCAGCCTGGTGATGTTGGTGACATCTGAATGAATGTTGGCGAAAACGGCGCTGGTTTTTAATACGAATATGGATACCAGACACGCGACAACCGCCGTCAGGTGCAAATCAAAAATTAATCTAGTTTTATATCTGAGTTTCATTGAAATGATCCAAAGACCATTTTGTGAGTTCGCCTTTTTGATTTCATTCTCAAACTACGAACGTCGCCAAAAATCGACATATATGCAAAAAAAAAAATAATAACCCTCAAACGACCTGAAAAATAAATAATATTATTAAAATAACGACAAAATATCAACGTTACCAGAAAGATAAACAGAGATTAATATAGAAAAATAATTATGTACTATACTTAATATAATCTCTCGACTTTAAAACAATCGATTTTAATAAATCGTTTGACGATAATGAGTATTAAAAGTATTAAATTCTAAACGACTCGAACGCAATAATAACAAGGATGCGACTATTTCATGCTCGAGGGTAGAAAATATTAGTAAAACCGGTATCGGAAATCGCGCACATATAATATATACCGGCTCGAAACGGTTACATTTTATGAAATAATGTTTATTTATTGAAAATAATACTTTTTTAATTAACATAAATTCGCGTCTTAATATCGCTGCGACGCTGTAAAATTGTAATTTATGCGATAAGATTATGACAGTGATCGTTACAACGGTTCAAATCGCTCTCTTAATTATAATAGATTTAATTAAAAAATATTTTAATATATATTTTTAACGTACGACACTGATATATAATAATACAATATTATTTATTGACGATTTAAATAATAATCATCATATATAAAAAATAATATAATATTTTTTTACATGACAATTAAATATAATTGTATATTTTCTAAATATAAATTATGAATTTTAATATATTTTATTGTGTTAATTAAAATGAATATTCGTTTCATTTATAGTATAATAATTACTGAAACAGTAACAACATGAAATTCATATAGTTTAATACTTATTTATGAAGTTAACTTAACTGTACTGCACATTGCAACACATGCAAACTCATATAATATCATTCTCACTAATAATTTTGTATAATAACTGTATTTATAATCGTAAAATAAGCAAAATTATAACATAATATAATAAAAAAATTGTATACTTTGTATTATATTACGAATCAAAGAGTTACCAACCCTTATATATATTTTAAATGTCACGATTTTCCGCTTTGAAGAAAGTGTGACTGAAAATTAATATGTAAATCGCATCGTAAAATTCGATCTGAAAAACTCATTACATACTAAATAGTTATTTTATTTAAGTATATATATATATATATATATATATATATATATATATATATATATATAAACGTGTAGAATATCTAGTTTCAGGATTGACATTGTTCGACATTTAAATCTATTTTCAATACTTAATAACATTAAATTAACATCGAGAAACGGTTTCAAAAACGACGTTATGCTACTGTAAAACGACATTTCGCATAATGGATAAATGATAAAACACGGTTTATTACCGATTACCATCGCCTTGTAACATTCTTTGGGTGCATCGCGTATAAAATCGCTCTTCTAACAAACATTTCCAGAACGGAAATATATGAAAACGTTCGTCTAAATTAATGCGCTCAATATCCAGTATATATTGTATGTATATATATATATATATATATATATATATATATATATATATATATATATATATATATATATATATATATATATTACCTTTAGGCGATGCAACATTATAATGTATATAAACCTTCGATGGTTTATGCTGTGGAACATCTATTGTGAGAGCGTAAAACCAGCGCCTGAGGATGTGTAACAACAGTATTTGCACCTGCGATACGAATTCATCAGAGGAAATTATTATTTATTTTATTATTATTTTTTTTAATTTTAATATTATATTTCGCTCGGTCAACATGTCGGATTATCGCGTTGAAAATGTCGAGGTTTTTGATTTTTTGAAAATTAGATTTGCAAGATGTTCAAATTAAAAATTAATGTCGGAGAGTGTTCTTTGAATTACCGAATGATATGTTAATATTTTTCATAGTTATCCTTTCAATGTTATTTTGAGGTTTATCTTCAATAATTGTTTCTAAAAAAAATCGTTTTTTTTCTAATCTATTTAAAAGTTTGTTCTCTTATTGAACGATTTATGTCGTTTTCAAGAAAATATGATTGATTATACTATCAGTATAAAAATCAGAATTACTTATAAGCTTTTGAATTATTTAAAAAATATTAATGTTTACATTGCCTATAATAGCATCTCTTTTATTATTTGTTAAAAGTAATAAATAAATAACCATCAAAGAGTTTCGTTCTATATAAAGTTGACATTTTCGATTTAAAAAATAAAATAAAGGTCAATAATACTACACTAACTAGTAATAAAACTAGTCTCATTAGTTAGAAACGAAACAAATTCGTATTATTTTGACATTATATTATTACACTTCAAATTTCGATTGTTTTTGCGTAATACTTTATTGTATTTAGTATAAAACATTAATAAGTATACTTAAGGATTTTTAGTAAAATTAAAATAAAATTGCTTTTTAAATATATATATATATATATATATATATATATATATATATATATATATATATATATATATATATATGTGTGTATAAATATTTATTTGTATTTTATTCGCGAGCCACACTTTTAGAATGATCCAGTTATTTTGTATGTTGGCAATTTCTGAACTGTTTTTCCAGCACGTGTTTGCGGTAAATGAAATTCGCGGCGTTTCAACTCCGTTCAAAAACCGCAAACGGAATTCCTTCAAAACAGTAATATATATATATATATATATATATATATATATATATATCTTATATACGAGAAAATAGCATTTTGCGCAATTTGAATGCAAAATAATAATAATAATAATAATATTTTTCCGCTCAATTTGAGTGCAAATTTGCGTATCGTCAGCGAAAATAAATTACGTCGTTTTATTGTTGAATTCTTCGAACGTTAATTTATGACCGAAAGCGATAACAATAAGCGCGACATGATTGTTTATTGTAATCGTTGATCAAATATTGAATGAAACAACATCCACTTCACATGTCTTTACTTCAAACAGAAGGTTGACGACCACATCTTTATATAGTAATATTCAATTATTGCGTTTTCAGTATTTCTATGTTGTATTTACAACATATTATATAATGAATAAATCAATATTGCAATAATTATTGTAACTTTTACAACGTATATAAAATTATATTCGTGAAGAAGATCAAAAGATCAATTAAAACAACTTTCTAAAAATGGTTTTAATATGATTATATTTTAATTTTGACTCATTTGAAATCAATCTATAGTCAATATAAAAATTCTTAAATATGGAAAAAAATAATCACACATTTCTTATATTGATATTTGTGATAATATGAACTAAAATTTTATTCAACTTTAATCAATATATTTTTTCCACATGAAAACTATTTATTGTCAATTATTAGAACTATTTATATAAATCTAAAAAAAATGTTTATATTAAAAAAAAATTCAGGATTACGCGTGTTAATTAATAAACAGTTATAAATCACTAAAATTTCTCAAATTATACCGATTTTAAACCACACTTGACCGGTAAGAATTTAACGTTTTAATTACGGTTAAAGCGAATTGCCCCCCCTTTTTTTTTTCTTTAAACAGCATCGACTTGCGACCGTTAAAAAAGACTAAATGTACTTCATATCGGCGGAACGATCTGAACATTCGCATAAATTTCATATTTATGTGAACGTTACTATATACAAAATAATAATAATAATAATAATAATGAAATAATCATAAATATTTTATTTGTTACGCAACGTGTAAACCGCACGCGCAATATGTAATTTTTTACTGCATAACCAAGAAAAACATTATATTATATAAAACTGTGTTCGATGACCGTGAAATTTTATTTATTTGTGATTTAATTGATGTATTAGATATTTTAATAATAAATAAAAAAAATATTAAAAAAATAATATGGTAATTATTATAATTACGTTTATTTTTTATAAAAAAAAATATATATTGAAAATGATATAGAAAAATATATTAAATTAAATAAAAAAAAATTTTGTTAATTAATAAATCATTTTATAAAATTTAATTGAGTGCTGAATCGATAATAGTGCAATATTCGACAATTTATATACAATTTATGGTCAAACACTGGTAACATGTTGTGTCCGTTACTTTTTAACAGCAAAATAAAAAAAAATCTAGACATTCATAGAAGAATTATTATATGTGCTTTATTTTCGTCGTTCATATTCCACATGTCGCTATTTATTATTGTAACTGTGTGATTTTATTTTTATTTTTATTTTCGTCGTTCGTCGATCGTGTGAACGCGCCTTTTTATCGCGTTAATGACTCGTGCAGGATTCACACCGAAGCGCCACTAAAGCAATTCTAATCGAAATAAATTAGATTTTAATTCATAATTCAGTTTGAAACGCGCGAATCTGAAGAAAATAGAAAATAATCGCAATCGCGCTCGACGATTCGAAAGCAGATGCTCTCAAGCGGAATTCGTAAACGCATTTTGAAATCCAAAAAAAAAAAAAAGAAAGAACGATGATAATATCGATTAATGTAATAGTTAATCTAATAAAAAAAAATTGATATGTTTTATAAATATAATGTAAACTGGAAAAACAAGTTTTTATCTGCTCTATCAAATATTAATATTCTTGAGTAATTTTTTTCAAAATTTTGAATAGGGCTTTAGGGCGTAATTGAATAACTGTCAATTATGTGGTAATATTCATCATACTTTCTGATATCAAGATTAGTTCACGATTGTTGATTATATATATATATATATATATATATATATATATATATATATATATATATTATGTTAAAATGTTAATAAAAATGTTGATATATCAGTTTTTTGACATATCTAATCGTTGAACCTGTCATATTCAATTACAATATCAAAAAATAAAACGAGTTTTATTATATTAAATATTATATTACATTAGTTATATATAATTTTATTTTTAATATAAGATAATTAAATCAAAAATTCATTTACATCATAGAAATATTTAAGAGAAAATATTGATTCGATCGAGATAAAAAAAATATTACATAACTCTTTTAGTATGCAATGTGCAGACAAGCGTGTTTAATTGTCATATATATATATATATATATATATATATATATATATATATATATATATATATATATATGTGTGTGTGTGTAGATATATTTATATATGTAGATATATATAAAAGATTTTTACCCAAAGTGTCATTTATTAAATATACATATGAATAGAAGCGATCTCGCGGAACACATTGATAATGACGTGTTTGTATAACGCATAATGTGCAGTTGTGTCGTTTGGCCGCGCAAATCATCGCACGTACTAATGCAATAATAACGACCGAATGATGGATAGATGTCGGTTCACAATCGCATTATCAAAATTGATGGTAAGTCCGGTTTTACGACGGCACAAAAATGACATTACGACGTTGACGCGTGATAATTTTTCACGGTCGTTTTTCGTCGTCTTATGATTCGTTTTAATTTTCATATCACGAACGCGAAATTTGAATAAAATTATATAACATTATAACAATTCATATATATATATATATATATATATATATATATATATAATAAAAAATAATTATCCTAAATAACTTATAAATAACATATAAGCGATTAAAAATCATACAAAACGAACAAAAAAAATAAGTTTGAATAACTAAAAGAAAGTCCAAAAAAATCCATAATTTATTTTATGATATAATTAATATATTCGATGTAAAAAAAAACAATTTTGATCAATGTTATTTTAAAGGCACTTACATATTTCCTTTTAAAAACATTTTTTTTTAATGTTCAATATGAGTTCGCAATGTACTTCATATTATTAACCGGTATTCGATCGGTTTTTTTTATTTAAATCCGGCTAACTAAAATGGATTTTAAATATACTTTCAATATATTAAAATCTATTTAGTATAGAGGTTTTATATATATATATTACTATAAAAAATATAATAATCAAACTTGTTAAATTTAAATATATCAGATCATCGGATGTTCACACAATATTAATTAAAAATTAAATCGATTCAATATAATTTTAATGACATTGTTTATATTCTGAATTCACGAATAAAGTTAGGACGATTGTAATTATGAAATGTTTGAATATGTATTAAAGTGACTCTTAGAAGATATTGTTCAAAATATCCGGGTAATTCGGACAGTTGATGTATCACATTATATATCGTCAAATGAGATGAAATAAATACTGAAAACTGTTTTGAAATCGAAGCCTTTTCAGCAAAGTTATGACTTTTTCTTGTATCGAAAATTGCGATCTCGAAACGAAAACGGAAATTTTATATGCAAAATGTTAGTCGATTTTGCGCGCGAGAAAAAAAACCGCGAAAACGTCAATCTTAACGCGAGATTTTCACGAGAATTAAACGTTAAATTGAAAACACGAATATTCTAAATAAACAGATAAACTATTCGCCGCTAGTGAAATAATAATTTATTCATGAATTTTCGATCGCAGATATGAATTTTGGACGCGATCGTTAAAATATTTACGATTCACAATCTGTATAATAAAACAATTGTGCCGAGTGACCGAATATCGTTACGGTTAATTTATATTAATGTCTCGTACAACGAGATAGCGTAAAACGAGTTTTTTCCATAACCTATCCCAATAATAATGTGCGACAACGCAATATATATATTATATATAATTTTTATCACTAATAATAGCCGATTTCGACGTTTTTCAAATTTGTTAGTTCTAAACATATATATATATATATTTTTTTTTCGATATTGTTCACCATTTGTATGAGTAATAAAATTTATAATTTATAAAAAAAATATATAGTAGTATAAAAATAAGTTTAAAAAATTATATATAGATAATGATATTTGACAGAGCGAAAATTTTACATAAACATTATTGTACAATCAAAATAATAATTTTTCATTATAAATACCTGTACAAATATTACGCGTGTAATAAATGCCCAGAAGATATATTATTAACTTTGACATATTAATGGACAACTTCGGACACGTGTCGGAATTGCAGAAGCCGCTTCGAAAATTACCCTCGGATTATATTATTTCTATTATTATTTTTTCTTTTTAATAATAAACCGGTAGATCTGGATTATCATTGGAAATCCGCAATATTAATATGCGTATCATATTCCATTCGTAACAATAATTCCGCTACGAATTCCAATATTCCAACTGCGTTCCGAGGAGTCATTATTGAGATGAGTTCCAAACGTGTCGAATTACGAAATGAATTTTATGTTTATTAATTTATACAATGAATTATCAAAATTTATTTTTAATATTGAATATATATATATATATATATATATATATATATATATATATATATATATATATATATATATATATATATATATATATATATATATATCTTTTAAGAATTGGGGTTAAAGTGAATGATATATTATGAAACCATTTATATAGCAATTTAACGTATTTAAAAATATTTTTTTTATTCTTTCATATTTAAATATCTTAATATTGAATTTAACAAAAAAAATCAGAAAGTCATATTTAAATATTTTTAATAATATTTTTCTCGAGAAAAATATAATTTATTATTATTTTATATTATTAAGCAGCAATTTAAAATTGATTGTATATTGTTTTATGCAAATAATTCGATTATATAAAATTACATAATGACATAATTTTTATAATTTTTGCCAAAAAAATTATCATTTATTTTTCTGAAAAATTCCAATGCCAAATTTAAACAGTCCATTTTTGTCAATAATATATTTTAAACGACGCTTCCGAGAAATTTATTAAATAAAAATCATATTTTACCGTCCATTTCGGACGGGAAAAAAATTTTTAAATTAAAAAAAAAAAAAAAAAAAATATATATATATATATATATATATATATATATATATATATATATATATAATATTAAATCAAATTAAATCACTAATAAATATCATCATAATCGTCGTCTTTATATATCGAAAATATCCGCTATAATCGACACATAAACGTCATTATTACACGACGATTGCGCAATAATGAGCAATAATAACTTTCATTAAGCTTGATTTGATTTTAAATCGTTTTGAACACATCCACTTTTATCTAATTCCAAATACAGACTCGTGTAAAAGACGCTTCGCATCATCATCATCACAAACAGAGACAAGTCTTCGCTAAGACGGCGAAGATTCGTGCATAATTCAACCTCAAGGAAGACACGTAATCGTCCAGCTAATGGACGCCGATCCTCATCCATGGCAAATTCGCAATATCCATCATCGTATCGGTTAAAATGAAAGTAATTTCCCGTAAAATCGTCGACGTTTTACTTTCGGCACGTTTCACTCGTAAATCAATCGAATAAATACCGGTAATTTATTGGGCGAGAATATTATACTCGACACGAATATGTATTATATATTGTTCATTGTTTCGATCATCCCGTTGTAAATTTACTCTTCCTGATAAATTACATCATACTATAAAAAAAAATTTTCGCTTTAAAATTTAATATATATATTGAAAATTATCAAAATTAATTTTGCCCATAATTAGCAATAATATTGTAATATTTATTGCATTTTAAATGAAAAAATCATAAAAAAAATATTTAAGAGATCAGGATGCAGAATTCGTGAATCATAAAAATACACGAATTGTTTCATAAAAATAATGCAAAATCCTCAAATGATATTTTTTGGTGATAGTTTGAAAAAAAAAGAATGACAATTAAAAAAATAAAATAGTCGCTATTACATTAATTTTTGACTGATTTAAAAAAATCAATTAACATTTTTAGTCGTAATTACAAAAATTAAAATATTTTTTATAGCAATAATAAACAATACTCTTAGTATTTTTAGTACATTTTTTTGCATAGTTTTGACGAAAAGTCGACTGTATAAAAATTTTCTACATACAAAATCGGAAAATAATTACGAGTAAAAAAATGCATTTTTGTTAAATTTTAATAAAAGTTATATTAAAATAATATATATATATATATATATATATATATATATATATATATATATAAAAGAGCTTCATCTTGTATATACACAGTTATAATTAACTAGTTTATGACCGTAAGAAATTACTGAGATACATACAATTGATACCGAAATGAACATGATACAAATCAAATAATCCAGATATATATTTATCTGATCTACAAGATTCTAAAAACACACCGAAACGAGAAAATTCTTCGACTCGACAACACTCATTAACAACAAAAAAAAAAAAAAAGGAAAAGGAAAACGATGAAAATCTTCATTCCAATAAAGTGTTAAAGTGTCGCGACGGGGACAACTATTTTCGACGATAAAATCTTCGTTACTTTTGTCGGAATGGAAAACTGTCATGAAAATATTCCGGGGTCGTTTTAATTAATTTTAAAAACATAAACAGAACGGGTCTCAACGTGAATATAGTTAGTTATACGAGAAAATGAGAGGTTTTCTAGGATAGGATAACCGGCTTTTGTAACGTGTCACGCTAGCTGCGGGCACAATCAGAGCGCCTTCATCATCATCTACCAACACACACACACACACACACATATATATATATATATATACAGCAGGTTACAAAATTATTTTTAATCTAACATTAGTAATAAATGGTCTTCATTATATTTTCTGTTATACGGAAAGACTGAAATAATCCTCCGTATAAATGAAATACAAAAAATCTACGATTTATCTAATAGGGTTATCAATGAATCAAGGAATGTAAGTTGAATCAACATAAAATCCATATATAGACCGAACTGTAAAATTGGTATATGTATATATATATATATTAAAATATAATTTTCTATGTGATTGTGTACAATAATTACGTATAAAACTAAATATAATTAAAATTATATAGAATACATATATGAAAAAAGTCAATCAACTAGATAGATATCAATTTATAGAATCCTATTAAGCTCTATTCTTTCATGTCGTTTCAGAATCGTCTTCTCGTTCTACTTTATTGCACTAGATATTTGTAGTGTTTTTTTTATGAGAATTTTTATTGCTATTGAACGAAACACTTTCGTTTCAAAAGTTCCGAGTAATCTTTCAGTTTTCACAATGTCGTCTCTAGTTTCTACTCTATTTTACTACGATTGATCTCGGACACGTTTTTGCTTTTTTTTTATATAATATATGCGTCTATTTATTTTTCTATACTAAATATATTACTCAAGTGTCTACTTATTTGTACCGGAATTTTTTTATGTTTATCTTCTTATTTCCAAGTATAGATCATTTTTACTCATTATATTTATACTGGGATATATAAAGATCGCATCACTGGTTTCAACGACTATTTCAATATACTTCAAAAATATATTATATGAAAATTTTTAAATATTATTGTAGATGAATTCAAATCCTATGATATGAACGAATAAGACTTCGAATATTTTCTTTCTACTAATCTATATTTACTGTTAATTAACTATACTCGAGTCTTTCGTCGCTTTATCAAGAAAAACGGATGATATGACCAAAATAGGAAGTGTTCCATAATTGAAAATTTGCCATATTATTACATTTATCCGTTACATAACATTCAATAGAACCTGTAGTTGAATATGCAATGAATATTTACACGAACATTCATAGGTGCCAGATGATATAGAATCTAAGAAAATAGCGGAACAATGGCGTCAACATCCGCAAAACGCTGAAAACGTCGCAATAAAATATCGTATTATTTCATTTAATATTATATTTACAGTCGTAAAAGCGAAACTTACGAGCATAACGTGTTCTCTATCTAATTGACGCTTATATATATATATATATCTATATAATATATAAGTTAACATGAAAAATTGTTCGCCCATCAAACAACTTAACCATATTAATAACGGCTTACGCACAGGATAACGTTTTTACTATGGAAAACTTGCACGTGTAATTACTGCGAAAGTTGATTAGCGAGCTTTTGAACGATTATCGCTTTATTATTTATGCGAATGTGGCGTGCTTTGCAAGTGTGTTTTTACGATCATTCAAATTGAGCATTACGAACGAATTTATCGGTGACAAATTATCTAGATATATTACTATCTATCTATTCGAAATTAATAATTTATATTTTAATACAGTTTTTATTTATTTTTTTTTAAGAATGCTCATAAAGAAAATAGTTCATAAAAAATTCATTATTAAAAATATGATTAAATTAAAAAAAAAATATCAATATAAAATTGTATTATATCAAACGCTTTTCAATATTTAGTTTAAATTATTTTCATTAATTTTTCACATTAAATTTTGTATAATTTTATTTAAAAAAATAATTTATCAACAGATTAAGAAAATTAATAAATTTACCTCAAATATACGTCGTAACTGAAAATATTTTAATAATATTTTTTTCAGAATCAATTTATGGTATCAAACCGATCGTTAATATTGTTTAATATTTTTCAGTAGCAATTTCATAATAAGATCAACATTTACAAAACATAATTGAACTGTCAAGATATTAAGATTAGTTTCACAAGAATCAGTTAGTATCAGTCAAACGCGTCACGCATAATAAAAGACGCGATACGCGAACGCACACAGGAAACAAATGCTTCAAAAAGATCGTTACAGTTTTATTATTATTATTATTTTGTTTTGTCTTCTATTATTCAGATATTTGCACAACGAATAGCAAGTGCATATCGGAATTAACATACAAAGATGTCGAATAAAAGAGGAAATTTTCAGCTAGGCCATATCGAGTCCTTCGACATAACAGGTTTTTCCATAAGAGGTTGTTGAGTCGGTGTTCGAAGACGATATAGAGGCACTCCGGAGCGGTTCTAAATTGCTCATTCTCGAAGGGACCAGTTGCACATTATATATATATATATATATATATATACAATTTTTTTATTCTTCATGTTTTATATACTATATAGTACATCCAGACCAGTTCCCTTGTATAATATTATACATAGGTGCAGCATGTTACATTGGAAGAGTCGCCTCCGTGAAAACGAATACCGGTAGTCGGCCAGTTTTAAACTCCGGCGAATAGATAAATCATCGATAAAGGTTATACACGGGAATCGAGCCCGTTACTCACAAATTGAACCGACGCATCGTAAAAACGTCGATTCGATTGTTAACAATCGCCGAGGTCCCGACCCCGAAGCCCTGGTAGCTAGCGGTAAAAATCAAACGGACTTGACCCCGCCTCGGAGCTATGCCCGTTTTTCTTTCTTTTTTTTTTTTCATCGATTCATCTCGTATCGATTTCTCGCGAAGAAGATCTCGTTGAGGTCCGCAGTGATGAACAAAAAAAAAAAAAAAAAAAACGTGTTAAAAAAATTTCACGAAGCATACGGCGCTTATCGCCTTCGATAAATAAACTTTTGTGAGGCCTTCACGTGTGTTCATGGTAATTTTAAATGACAAACCGCTAATGGAAATGTTTTTGCATGATCAGTTCCTTTGAATGCGGCTCGACAAATAGTATGTGAATATTATTTTTTAACATTGTGTTGAATCATTTTTTCTAGAATCAAATTACACTTTTTTTTAGATCATAATAATATAAACATCATAATTCATATTTTTCTTTCTTTAAAAAAAATATAAAAAAATAATACTTCATGAATTATCTATGTTATACAAAAAAAAATTTTTTTTCTTATAACTTACAATAATATAAATTTAACGATCAGTAAGTAGAAGATTTTTTGATTGCAAGATGAAAATATTTTAAATTTGGATAATTGGTAAAAATTTTGAAAGTTTTCATTGGAGTGATTTAATAAGAGATGAATTTAAAATAATTTATTTGACAAAAGAGAACAATTTAAATAGTAATCATTCAAAAAATTAAAAATCAAATTAATAAAGTATTCTTTTTTTGTTTTTCATTACAAAATTTTATATATTTTTAACGGTCAAATAAATTAAATTTTTCGACATATTAAAAAGTCTATTACTGTAAATTGATTTTCAATTCTTTCTTTTCCAAAGAGAATAAAACGATTTCAATTCACTCAACATTTGAAAAATGTCACACTAAACAATTCTAATTCCATCAATAATATACATTAATACAATACTCGATATAAAATTTCATATTGGCACCGCTAAAACACTCCTACCGCCGTTTATTGCCGATGCCACGTTCTTGTTTTTTTTTTCTTCACCACCCGATATCTTTGACCGTGTTTAAATAATATAATATATTATTATTATTGGGAGGGCATGACTTGCTCGACCTCGCGTCGATTCATCAGTTAATTATTATCGATAACATTCAACAGAAAAAAAAATATTACTGCGAGCTCATTCTTTCTTTGTAAACAATGAGAACACGATACTTTTTTACATACCTATATATATATATATTTTTTTTTTTCAGCAACATTTGATCTATAGTTATCGGTAACTGTGATTGTATACAATAAGATATAACTTTGCATAACTTGAAAAGCAATTAGCTGCATCATACAATATATATATATATATATATATATATATATATATATATATATATATATATATATATATATATATTATATATGAAAAATATTTTTTTTTCAGCTGTAATCATCTTTCACTGTATACGCGAGATTGATGAATCATTACGAATTGAATTATTTAATTTTTCATGTATGATCGTCGATAAATTAATATATGAATTATTATAACAATATATTTAATATATCGATTAAATAAAAAAAAATAAGTATTCATATATTTTATCTAATAAATAAGTCGATAATGATGCACAAATTTACTATTCATAAATGTCAAATAACATATTATTTTTACGTTTAATTTATTGTAAATATATATATATATATATATATATATATATATATATATAAATAATTGAACCTTAAAAAAATAAAATATTAATGCGAATAAATAAATCATCTTTTAATAATAATAATTGAAAATAATGTTGTAATTCTATATATAAATTCATAAAAAAAAAGAAAATACTATTAACCATTAGAAGTATCACATATATGTAACAAAATATTATTAACACATATCGTGCGGGACTTTCTACTCGTAATACCAACGTATTACGGATTAATTACATGAAAATAGTCGTAAAATATAGCTCATCTATCACAATAAGAAAAGAATTTACCGTTCAAAGCTCCTATTTGAAATCGTGTACCATTTTTTTTTCATCATTGTTCGATCCATTCGAAATCTAATTAACAACGGTTCAAAAAAAAAAAAACACGGGCACAAATAAGCTGATCCTTGACACTTCTCTGTAACGGATGAAAAATAAAACGAAAAAAAAAACGGTTAAAGAATGCAATCATTCATATATTATTGACGTTAATCTAATTTCGTTCAATAATTAACACGTACAAAAGCACAATGGATTGACTGATGGATGGCTATTTTTATTTATTATCGGTTTATTTTGCCCCCCCCTCCCCTTTTCAAAGGATGAACGTAAAAATAGTTGCGTTATGAATTTTTTTGTTCAATATTTTGACATAAATTTTATAAATATGCTATTGTATTTTTTCAGATTTTATTTTTATAATAAAACACCTATAAATATATTTTTATGATATAGTATATATATATAATTATAACATATATTATTTTTATTTTTACATTGGTTTATTTCGATGGAGAGATTCCCAAAATTATATTATAAGAGAAAATTAAAAAAACCTTGTTTCCATATAAATAAAATATATAAAAAATAAAAAAAATCTGTATCTATATAGATTAAGAATCTCTCGATGATTATGTTTTTTTTACAAAATTATAGTATAAAATTGAGATTAAAAAATATTATATAACCATATATTTAATTAAAACCTTTAATACATGAAAATTTCATATTTTGAAAACAACTTTTTAATTATAAAAAAAAACTTTTATAATTTAAACTTAATATAAAGAGTATTAAAAAAATGTAAGTGTCAATAGTTTATATCGGAGTAAAAATATTACAATTTTTGATACATTATATGGTGAAATTTTATAAAATATATTAATTTTGAAATATCAAAAATTATATATATATATATATATATATATATATATATATATATATATATATATATATATATATCAATTGTATTAATTTATACATTGAACTCATATAATTCAATATAAATGAAAATAAAACGATATGCATTATATAAAATAATGTTTATAGATACCATACAGCATACACGTATTATTATTATTATTATTAGCGAAATTAACATTTGAGAACCGTTGGTTTTTAGATAGTGTAAAACGCGTTTCGTTCTAATGAATACGGAAGTCATACGCAAACGTACCGCGGCCGTTATTTATAATGGCGTACGTAATAAAGAATAAAAAAATTGAACATCCACACACACGGACCTGTACCATTTTTCTCTATTTAAGGACATCTTGGAGAAGCGTGACTTTTTTTCAAAATGCTAAATGAAAAAAAAAATATCTAGAAATGTATAATGATATCGCTATTTTACTATTCAACCAAACGATATTATAATGATAGAATATATACATAGATATATATGTATAAATATATTTTTTTTTTCAATTTTAAATATTATGATTAAAGCTCACAATGATTCAGTACACCATTATTATTCGATAGTATCAATCTGTACATAGGTAATAACAAGTTGTTTGTTTCTAACGAACAATTGTCAAGTAATCATCGTTGTTATGTAACATCTCTACTGGTCTGTTTACAATTCGAACGAATATACGATGTTTACAATGCCAACAAAAATTTTATATACCGTTTTTAACATCGATATCGATAGCAGACAGCTTCAATATATATATATATATATTTTCAATAACCAGTATTAAAATATAAACACGATGAATAATTAACAAAGTAATTAAAGTCAACGTTATAACGCGTACGAAATGTTGTGCAACATTATACGTTTGATATCTCAATATGTCATAACATCAATATTATTATTATTGATGGAATATAGATCGTGGTAAATTTCTGGAATTAATTATAATTATCGTATATAAATATATAATGTGATGATTAAAGTTTCGTAATGTGAAACGGTTATTTTTTTTATCATCAATGTTTATCATAAAATATGTTAATATATTCAAATAAATATTTATCTTTTACAACTTGATTTATTAAATAAAATTCATATTGATTATACTTAGATAAAAATAATTCATAAATAACTATTCCATCTTAACTCTCGTATCGAATTATGTAATTAAAATAGAATTAGAGACAATTTGCACGACAAATACACATTTCAGCATATCTAATAGACGTCGATTGACGCAAGAAAGTAAAAATTATCCATAATTCATAATTAGAAAACGAAATATTATTTTATATAATGAGAAATAGAAAATCATTAGAAACCGTAATCGGATAATTTCAGTTAATTAATAGCTAGCGTGAACGGTATATAAATAATTTTCATCGTTTTTCACCGTTTTCACGTGTGTATGTATGTATATATATATATTATATAAAATGTCTTATATATATTTTTTTTTCATACAACGGTGAAAATATAATAGGACAGTTTTCTATATAACGACGCGTTCGTTAAAAACGTTTAACGACAATAATATATATATATATATTTCTAAGAACGAAGTCCAATCAATGGCTTCTTAATAAATATTTAACTCGTTTTAATATTATTAATTTTTTTTTCTGTGATTGTTGCGAACAAAGTATGTTGAACTCGATAGAAAAAAATAACATATATAGAATAGAAAAGAATAGAATAGAAACGGGCGCAATAATTGATTCGGAAAATATTCGACGATACGCGTCATTTTTCTCACATTCACGATAAATAAAATTCATACTGAAAATTAGTTAATGGAAAATTTAGCGATGACATTCGATATTATTTTTTCTTTTTTAATTTATAATATATTCTATTCACTGAAAAATAATTATGCAAAATAATAAAATAAATATCGCTAATATTTTTATAATATTTTTCTCTGTCGTTTTTTTTTGCATTCAGTTTCAATTATATTATAATATATATAATAAATATTTTCATGTAGCGTGAAAAATTACAGGTTATATTCTAATAGCGTTTTCGTAAAGTGTCGATAATGAAAAACGATAAACTTTTCAAAAAGCGCGTTTATAACCGAAGTTCTATATATATTTTTCATCGTAAATCAAAATTTTCCGACCATAATCGTAAAATATGTTTTGATAATCACATATTACATAAATATAACAACATGTAACGGTTTTTAACAATATTTTTTTTTAATATTAACAGGAAAAAATACGGATTCAAATCACCGTTTTATTATAAAAAAAATATTTTAAACTTTATTAAAAAAAAATAAAACGTGGATTTTATATCAAAATATATACATACAAATAAATAAACAATAATCTTCAATATAAATAAAGAAAAATGCATATATATATATATATATATATATATATATATATATATATATATATATATATATATATATATATATATATAAATATATATATAATTTGTGCCATTTTTAATAATCACATTCCGAAGAACAATATTCTTTTAGCTTTTAATATTCAAAATAAAATAGAAATTTACCGATAATTATGATACAGCAAAATCTATTCAGCTGCATCCTGTTTTTATTCATTATATAAAACGATCTTGTTCTACTTTTAAAATAAAAAAAAAAAAAATATATATATATATATATATATATATATATATATATATATATCATTATAATTATCATACAAACACTATAATAATCTTACAATTCCATAGATACAACAGAATTTTTTTATTATTATTAATTAATTTTAATTATATCGCAAACATGAAAATTATTTTTAATGTATACATTTATAATATATATAGAATTTTTATTATGTCTTCTAACTGAAAGCTCTGCTTTGAATGTTGAATATATATATATATATATATATATATATATATATATATATATATATATATGTATAAATAGTTATGATATAAAATTTTAATTTTAATAAATTAAAAGCTATCATAGACAAGTCGATCCAATGCATAACGGACTTTATAAATTAATAAGATATTATATATATATATATATATATATATATATATATATACATATAGAAAAAATCTATATATAATCGTGTCGTATGACATGTTTCGATTGATTCCCGTTGAACGGCATCGTCTAGGACGACTTGCACCGCTATTTTCAAACGAAGGTTTCCATTAATTCTTCTCTTATTTATATATATATATATATATATATATATATATATGTATTTACAAACACATGTATATGAAAATGCAACGGGTTTCACGGACATTTACGCGTTAAAACTCCAACTACCCCGACCTGTTCTTCAGCAACCGCTAACTCCAGTTTTCCAACTGTCCGTTTCTTGGCACCACGTAAGCGTTCCGTAGTATTTTTGCAGTTCGTGATCGTGTCTTTTTTTTTTTTTTTTTTTACCAATAGTGACACACGTACCAAGTTCAATGACATGTCATTATTAGACATCGAAGATGCTCAACGCGCAATTAACGCAATCGACATGTGCGCAATACGACCGATGAAAAATCACGAAAATCTCGTTCAAATCGTCCGATATGCATATGGCGTCGTCTCAAACAAAATGAATTACAGACGAAATTTCTTTTACCAAAAAAAAAATAAAATAAAATAAAATAAATCGTATATTTTCATTCGTAAATATTACATCATCAAATTGTTGCTTTTCAAGTGCGAAAAGCGTGCTAGATTTATATTTTTGAAATATCTAGCGCAATTTTAGTATTAAGCCGCATCCGTAATGCTATACAAAAATGTTAACAGGAAATATAATCAACGAATACAGTTCTTTATATATATATATATATATATATATATATATATATATATATATATATATATATATATATATATATATATAATATAAATCAAAATTCTATTATTTTATCACGTATAATAAATATTATATAATTCATTTTATAGTACGAAGTGTTAATCTAATATATTTTATTCACATATATTAAATTTTTAATGCTATTATATATCAGTCATTGAAATAAA